>VWZZ01005532.1:0-11212 GCA_013399095.1 Psophia crepitans
CACGCAGGTCTCCTGGCTCCCTTACATTGTAAGGTACAAATGGTCCCTTACAATTCCAGTGTCCACAAATGGAAAGACACTTTTCCCACAGCCATGGTCTTCCCACACAGAGGACTCAAAGGAGAAAATCTAATGTGTTAAGTGATATTTGAAAGGTACTTGTAGTAAAGGTTGTCTGTATTTAATTCTAGACTTGGAGATCAGTACAAACTCTGTTGGAATTCCAGTTTCTCAAAATGACAGTACTCTAATAGTAGCGAAGGGACAATGTATTAGAACTATTGAGTTCAAGAAATAGCTTCTTAAAATCAACAGCTGAAAAGATGATGAAGCTATTATAGACATAGAAATCACTGTGTCTTCCTGTGATTCTAGTTTATATGTGGCCATGGTCGATCATTAAAATACATTCTTATCCTTCACACAAAGGACAAATTAAAATTTGTCCAAGGAATAGAGTCTTAACATTAAATACTGACATTTGGAGCAGTTACACAGACCAGATTGGTAGCTGCTCAGATGTTGGGTCTTGGATTTTGGAAATTTATGAGTAGTGTGTGGAGGAGTTGATAACGTATTTACTGTTGTAACAGCATAAGCAATAGTTGTTCCCTGAACTGACTAGATAAGAAAGGGAATAGATGTCTGTTTTTATTAATTCCTAAATACTAGTTTTCACAATGCACATTTGAAATCTTAACTTGTTTCATATTTAATCAAAGGCAGCAAAAGAGCTAAGTGCCCTTTAAACCTGTAAATAATATATTAGAAGCATTCTTGTTCCTTTCAGTGTTGTCACTGCATAAAATTTCCTGTCACCCCGCTCATTCAGAATTCTTTGTGTGCGCTACCCGGTACTAATACCATGACTTAATGAGAGAAGCATTAGATTATGCAAATACCAATACAGAAAATTTCTCTCAATACTGCAATACCTCTACAACTTGTGCTTTCTGCCAGTGGTGGTTTTACAGCCTGAGGTTATAAACCTGCGTGCAATGCAAACTTCATCTGTTACTTATTTAAGTAACTGTATTAATCCATCAATTTAGGAGCCTGGAATAAATGTGGAATTGGTGATACTAGTTTTCTTTACATGTATGTGCTTGGTAGGTCAGTTGAACCACTGCGAGTCTATTCAGTTTGAAATGAACAACCCAATATTGACCTTTAACCTGTAAAAAATACTAGCATTCTTGATTTGGTGCTGGAGAGAGGCATAGTTATTCTTTAATTCCAAAGTTGGCTGATTGAAATGTGGGGATGCTGTTGGAGAGATACAGGCATTCAGAATTGTTTGGACAGAGAAATATGCAAACGTAATGGTCTCATTTAGTTAACCTTGTGTTAAGATTTTGGCTTCTGTTAAGAAGATGAAGAATCTTTAAGTGTCTGAGTTTCTTAGTGATTTTCATACCATGTCCCTTGCTTTTATGAAACAGGTTACAGATGGGAGATTCTTGGGTAGTTAGGAGTCATTTGTTCACTTCTCATTGCCTTCAAATAGCATGAGTATTAGTAAGTATGGTGACCCTTCACAGGCAAATGCGATTTTCGCAGTTCAGGTCCAGAGCAGACCACAGTGCCTGTGAGTTTAGATTAAGACGCATTCTTCCAGGCAGCTGGATAGAAGAGAACTCTTGCCATTATAGCTGGTTTGGAATTCAAGTACCATGCATGATGGTGCCAGATGTTCAAGGCTGGTGCAGAACAGCAAAAGAAGGTGAAGTGCTGTAGACAGATAAGTTGACTGATGAGAATTCTTTGGAAGTGGAATGCTTTTTCACATTTGCCAGTACTTCTAATTAACTTTCATTTTGTCCTAAGTGTCAGCCCCAGATACCTCTTCTTCAACTAGATACTGATTTCAAAAGTATTCATTCTTTCAGAGGCATTACGACTGTAATTCACAGGCCTACTAGCCCAAGCTTAAAGTATCACTAAGCATAATTCAAACTTGAACTGGTGGACAACAGGAAGATAAGGACAATATTGAATAGGATTTATGGCTTATTCTGAAGTGAAAATGTACTTCTAGACTTGAATTTCTGTTAAGAAAAGCATTAAATTCATCTTGCACTGTTATGTTACATGCACGCCATTCTAAAATGCATGAAGATTGAAAGTAATCATAGTTTTATCATAGAATGAACGTAACTATATCATAGTATAAAAACTCCAGGTGCCCTCTTTTTGCGACTTTTATGCCCATGCTACCTTGAGTGCATCACATTCAATAAATATGATAGAACTATGTGGTGGTGATTCTCTTTTGTGCAATCAATGTTAGTCTTCAGTGCTATCCTAAACGTGCAGTTGTAGCTTACTTAATGTACAAGAAACCTCCAGTAAACTACTGACGTTGATAAAAAGATTTTCATAGACTTCCTTTCAAGTCAGTGAGGTTCTACCCTCAAAGGAGGTATGCCAATGTTAGAAAGGCAATAAGGGGCTCTGGGTTTCTGTATAGGGGCTATATGCCAGTGTTGCAATTGACTAATGATGGGGAGACAGAGGAGGTGGTGGTAATTGGGAAGGAAAGGTGCCTCACTAATCAGAGGAGCCTTTGTCATTTTTAGGTGGGAAGTCTGCCAACTAGTTGAAATGTGCAGCTCATGCCTTTAGAAACAGGACACTTGGGGAGGCTTTTCTGTTAATGGTATAGTTACATCCTTTGTAGTTGTAACCTCAAAATGGGTTGATGGTTGTAGGCTTAATTCTGGGGTGTTAAATTATGTGTAAAATTTGGTCTACTACTAAAATGCAACAATGGTAGGTTCAAGTGTAGTTGCACAATTGGTATTAGAAAGCAAAGGAATAGCTTAATGCAGGAAATACAGAATGTTTTAAGAATTGAATACAATTTTCCGTACTAGTGAAGTTTCTTTCCTTTTATAGAGAACTTGCCAGATTTAGCATTTTTTTTTGTTTAATATCTTCACCCTCAGCAAGTCTGCTGAGAACATAAAACTGGGAGGAGTGACTGATACATGCCAGAGGGTCACGCTGACATCCAGAGAAGAGAGATTTCGATGGGCTGGAGAAATGGGCTGATAGGAACCTCATGAAGTTCAACAAGGGGAAGCGCAAAGCTCTGTACCCAGCACGGAGCAATCCTTTGCACTAAGAAATGCTGGGGGCCACCCAGCTGGGAAGAAAGACCTGGGTGCCACCCAGCTTGGCAGAAAAGGACCTGGGGGCCCTGGTGGACAGCCAAGTTGAACATGAGCCAGCAAAGTGCCCTTGCAGCAAAGACGTCGAAATGACATCCTGGGCTGCATTAAACAAAGTATTGGCAGCCGGTCGGGAGAGGTGATCCTTCCCCTCTAAGTCGGCACTGGGGAGGCCGTAGCTGGAGTCCTACATGCAGTTCTGGGCTNAGCTCTTTTTAGTGGTGTGCAGTGACAGGGCCAGAGGCAGAGGGCACAAACCAAAACACAGGAGGTTCCCTCTGAACATCAGGAAACACTTTTTTACTGTGAGGGTGACTGAGCACCAGCACAGGTTGCCCAGGCAAGCTGTGGAGTTTGCATCCTTGGAGATACTCAGCAGCTGTCTGGAAACAGTCCTGGGTGACTGGTTGTAGGTGGCCCTGCTTGAGCAGGGGAGTTGAACCAGATGAGTTCCAGAGATGTCTTCCAACCTCAACCACAGTGTGATTCTGTGATTTTGACAAGGAGAATGTTAGTAGGTGGTACTTTTTCAGGCAGATGAAACATCTTTAGCTCAGTTCTTTTTGTCTTGCGTGTTATCATTATGAACATGACTCTTAAATAGAATAAAATCAAAGTTTTGATAATGAAAAAAGCAGTATAGACAATGAGCTGTCCATTGTGTGCCCCTGAGTAAAAGGAGATAGATAGAGAACGTATACTGCATCACTGTTACAGACGCAGTTATTGTTGTGATGTTATGTTTACTGTGTAGTTCTGGGCTTTGTAGTTCAAGACAGACAGGTAACTATTGGAGAGAGTCCAGCGGAGGGCTACAAAGATAATTAGGGGACCGGAGCACCTCTCTTATGAGGCAAGAATGAGAGAGCTGGGTCTGTTCAGCCTGGAGAAGACTGAGAGGGGATCTTCTCAATACTTGTAAATCCCTACAGGGTGAGTGTCTAGAGGGAGGGACCAGACTCTTCTCAGTATTGCCCAGTCACACGACAAGGGGCAATGAGCACAAACTGGGACACAGGAAGCTCCATCTCAACGTGAGGAAAAACTTCTTCACTGTGAGGGTGACGGAGCACTGGGACAGGCTGCCCAGAGAGGGTGCGGAGTCTCCTTCTCTGGAGAGATTCAAACCCTCCTGGATGTGATCTTGTGCAGCCTGCTCTGGGTGATCCTACCCATTGCAGAGGGCTTGAACTAGATGATCTCTAGAGGTCCCTTCCAACCCCTGTTATTCTGGGATGTACAGTGAAGAAAACATTGCAGAATTTGATTGAATTTAAATCAGATCGTAAGATTAATAAAGCAGTAAGAGTGTATTGAAAAGGTGAGGAAATTAATCTTTGAGGTGAGTTATTAATAGCATATGGTTTAGCAATCTAGTAGTAATCAGTATTTTTTGTTTGCAATGGAACGATGCAAGGATGTTTTTAGAAACAAGGAAGAGTAAGGGAAAATGAAAATTGCTAGCGGACTGTCTTTTTTAGGCCATTTGTAGTTAAACCGTAGTATACATTAGTACGAGCTGCTGAAATTCAACAGAATCCAAGAGGAGATTGCGAATTTGCATGCCTTCAGGCCTCTCTTTGGATTCTTGCTGAATTGCATTACAAACAATGTTCTGTTCACAAACTTGTAATAATAGGAAAGAATGATTTTCATTAAAGTTCTAAAAAGGTGTATTAAGTCATCGTCAAAACTTTATGCCCACAGTGAGTGACACTCACTGAACAAGAGAAGTCACTTACAAAATACAACTTACTGTAGTGTGATACTTAATTTTATTGTTTTACGCTGTTTATTTCAAGCCTGTTCAAGAAGAAGAAAGCTCACTTGACTTTTTTTTTCTTTTATTTTTAACTTTGCTGAAGTTCCCATTAACACACTTGAAACTTCATGTGAACAATTACTCAGTAGTGCTTCTTCCTAAGGTTAGGATCTGTAGAAGCAGCAGATTGTACGGCATCCTTCAGTTTTTGTAAAGTTAGGTCATACTTGTTTCAATATTCATACTTTTGAAAGAAAAACTGCAAAACTATGTTTTTTGAGAGTAGCTTAATTATTTTAAGAGCAGCTTATTGTTCTAAGAGTAGCCTAAATGTTGTGCTAAGCTAACCTGAAAATCACTTCTTTAAATGAAAAAAAACCTGCAAGAAATACGTTTTGGAAGTTGTAATTTCTGAAGAATCTAGTAGTTTGGATAGAGACAAAATTGCGTTTAGTCCTGATCTTAAGTCTCTATCAAAATAGGACTCATCAGAAGATTCTAACAAACAAACAAAAAAAGATGTTCTTTGCCTCTAGGAAGAGAGTTTTCAGTGTTTGGCACGCTAAATGGAGTTGGAATAGCAACAGCGTTAATCTGTGTGTTGATTGTTAGTACAGAGATGCACTGGAGATTAGCATTTTTGTTTTTCTTTGGCTTACATGCACATGAACTACAATTCATTTTTGTTTTTAAAACAGTCAGTGTGATGAAAAGCAGGGCTTACAGGGAACCTTTTATGTGCAGACTGCATTTTCCTGAAAGTGTATTCCTCTGACAATAATTTCCACAGATACCTTATTAAGTTTCTTAACGCATGACCTACTCTACAAATAGCTTAATGTGGAAAATAAAATATCTTACAATCTTAAGTCATCTGAAGTTATTACTTGGCAGAACAGATAGCATTAGATCAAAGCATTGTGTTTTCTTGATATTGTTAATGTGCAAACAATAAATAAAGCTTTCTGCTTTCAACTTGCTTTTCTACAAAAATAGCCTCAACATTTTTTTACTAGAAAAGGCCAACATCTGGAAATTAAAAAGGGCATGAGCAAAGTGCTCTACAGGAGAGAATTCAGTATTAGTTTCTTAATTCTCTGTTATTCTTGGGCTGATATATCACAACAAATCTGGACTTTGTATCAGCATTGCTATATAAAAGCAACTAAAAACTGAGGGTTCTGCTATATTAAATCTGATAGTTATAACACAGGTTCTCATATAAGCTTTTTCTGTGCAAGAGTGTTGCTCATTTACAAACCTGCATTACATAGCTATTTAAGTTAGACAAATCTGTGTGCTTTTGGAACTGGAGAACAATGTTTTGCTAAGTGGACACCAGTACTTCATTAATTGCTAGTGATCAGCAGTTTCTACCTCCTAGCCAGTTTCTGAACTAATAATTTAAAGTGTGCTGCCAGCTTTTTTTCACTTTGGAAATCTATTATTTTTTATATCAAAACCACTGCTAGTTTCCTTGTTGAAGGACTTTGTGCAGTTCAGAAAAGGTTTTTAATTGCTTCTTGAGTATTGTGGTGTTTGACAAGGGCAATAAAAATTACCAACAGAAAGATTAAATTAATCTAGTTATTCTAATAACTACTATAGAGTAATGATGGCTAACACCTTCTGTTCTGAGAGCTTGTTTTCAGGCTGTGGACTTTTTATTGCATACACCACACAGCAATGTGAACAAGACCAATTTTTGCTGTGGCCTTTGCTCTGGAACAAATCCCACAAGACTGTGAGTCAGTGTGGCCCCTTACACCCCCAGAAAATCAGGTTGACATGGAATTGGAGATTAGTGTAGAGAAAGATACATGGTCACAGCTCAGTGCAATCAGCCCTAAATAGGAGGTTTAATGTCATGATATATGGCCCTTGTTCTGATACCAGTGCATCAAAAAGATTAGTATTTCCCAGCATTATTGTCAGTAGAAATTAGAATAGGTGCAATTCAAAGATTTGAGTCAAAGGTGTTTTAATACTTCTCTCATGCTCTGTATTACAGTCATTGTGAATAAATAATTAATTCTCTCAATCTTGAGGTTACTAAGGTAGGATATGGAAGATGAGGAAAAGCTAGGTATACACTGAGGTGGGAAACTTTTGAATAGAAGCAAGCTGATTTGGGAGGAGGAAGCAAAGAGCCTGGGGAAATAGCAATACGTATGTAGCGATTTGAAGCAGGTAGGGAGAGACAAAACACATTAAGTAAGGTGCTGGAAATGACCTACTGTATTTGACTGAAAAGTACATCTACAGAACCTGGAGCAGATCGATTGAGTGCAACATGTAGACTGTAAACTGGCTCTGGCGGGGACAGTGAAACTGCAGTGAAATAGAAATCTGAGCTGGAAGATGAGCATCGAAGAATGTATGTTGTTCCTAGGAAGTAGAAACTAAGGTTATCTTGGTGGGGAAGCACTGTTAGTATTATGATCAGCCAAAGAAATAAGTGCGATACTATTGTCATGGTTTAACCCCAGCCAGCAGCTAAGCACCATGCAGCCGCTTCTTCACTCTCTCCTGGTGGGATGGAGGAGAAAATGAGAAGGGTAAAAGTGAGAAGACTTATTAGCGGGAATAAAGACAGTAAAACAGGGAAAGCAAAAGCTATGCATACAAACAAAACAAGGAATTCGTTCCCCACTTCCGGCAGGCAGGTGTTCAGCCATCTCCAGGAAAGCAGGGCTCCATCATGCCTAGCAGTGACTTGGGGAAGACAAATGCCTCTTCCTCCTTCCCCAGCTTTATCTGCTGAGCATGACACCGTATGGTATGGGATGGCTCTTTGGTCAGCTGGGGTCAGCTGTCACGGCTGTGTCCCGTCCCAGCTCCTTGTGCGCGCCCCCCCCCCGCCAGCCTACTGGCTGGTGGAGTGGTGTGAGGAGCAGAAAAGGCCTTGGCTCAAATTTTTAAGCCCTGCTCAGCTGTAATGAAAACATCTCTGTGTTATCAGCACTGTTTTCAGCACAAATCCAAAACACAGCCCCATATCACCTACTATGAAGAAAATTACCCCAGCCAAAACCAGCTCAGGTACAAACAAAACCTGTTCTTTCTGAAAGCAAAATTCTGGTGGAAGAGGTAATATAGCAGTACAGCAGAATATGATTTGAACCTGCCCAATCCTTCACCCATAACTTCTTAAATCAAAGAATGATGTTTATTTTGATAGTAAATTAAAACACTGTAACAATTGTAATAGGATTTTTCATTTAATTCAGTAGTCACAAACTGGGTTTGCCTTACGTAAATGTTGGTCTAGAGCTCATTTGCTTTGGAAACTGAAGCTTTTATAAACCAAGGAAAAAACTCTTGACAGTGGGGGTGGTCAAACACTGGAACATGTTGTCTAGAGCAGTCTTGCAGTCTCCATTCTTGGAGATGATGGAACCTGACTGGATGAAGCCCTGAGAAACCTAATGTAACCTCAAACTTAGCTGTGCCTTGAGCACTGGATTAGAACATATGACCCTCAAATCTTTGTTTAAACCTAAGTTATTCTGTGATTTTTAAGCTCCACCTTGTTAATAAAGTCAATTGGACTGAGTATCTTTTCATATGAGGAGAGCTGGAATTCCTTGAACTCAAAGGTACTAATAAGAATATTAGAATTTATTTTGGGAAAGAGAAGAATTGATCTACAAAGAAAACTGACTTAAGTTACCAGCTTCTCTGCTGTGCTGCAGTACCTGTTTACATGTCCTTAACTCATACAGAGTAATTTGGTTCAACTTTTTCCCACTGTGTTGGGAGATTAAGCTAAACTGAATTACTTTGTTGTGGTGAAGAACACCCATGTGGTTTGGTACCATAGCTCAGCTGACATATTTCATTGTAGCATGTGCCTACATCTTTTGGAGTCTTACCTATTTGGACTAAGTTGAAATACTTGATGTGGCACAGTATGGAAAACTATTACTTAAGGTAGAGGTTAGTAGAAGAATTGTAGAGAAGGAGTTGATGGAGGTGGGTAGTAGCATTAGAAGAGTGATTATGAAATAGGGATAATTGCAGTGAAGTTCTGTAGGGATTGCTTCTGAATTTTAGTTTGTGTATTAGTATGGCATGTCATGATATTTGATGCAAGGGAAATATTGTCAGTACATAGGTAACTTTACAAGAAGCTGCTCTGGGGATGCTAGACTCTTTGGAAAGAAAGCACTGTCTGGAGCAGAGCAGGTAGCACAGCTGAAACTTCATCTGAAATGATGCACATGGTTCTTGCCGTCTGTAGTCAAGAAAGAAGAATAGACAATACTAGGGTAGGTGCACAGATGAACTGCAAGAAAGATCAGTGGAATAGGGAGTCTGGCAAAATAATCTAGGAGGAGGTAAGTTCATCTCAACAAATGTGATGAGGCACTAGTTACCAAACAAGGATAAAAACTCCTGTAAGTTAAATGAAGCCGTTGGCACAAAAATCCTTTTACGTAAATTAATTATATGAAAACATCTGATCGTCTTAATGTTAAAAGGTTTTCATTAAGACTGTGGGCAAAAAAAGGAATGTCATAAATTTAGAAAAGATGTCACTGAATTTCTGTGACATAATGTAACTTTTAAAAAGGAAGAAGCAGTCAATTCTAGAAGATTTTTCTTGCAGTCTTGCAAACTATCACTAGCTCTGCATTATGTTGCAGAAGCAAGGGGAACATGTTTATTGAAGTAAACATGGTCATAGAACTGTATTAGCCACCTCAAGTGATTTGGGCTTTTAATTCTATACGATGATAAGTAATTTTGATTAAAAGAAAAAACTTGATAAAAAAAAAAACCACAGAAGAAATGGAACTGTCTGTACCGCAGTCGTGTTAGTAGTCCTGTTGATAATGGTTGTAATCTTTTCACGATATTAAATACTGAAAACTGTCAGGTAGCTTTAATTGTATACTTTCAGAGAACAAAGGCTTTTTTTTTTTTAATATAAACTGACAGGTACTGTTACTGTATAGTGTGTTGTGAGCACTGTGTTGTGTTTTGTAGTAACAGCTTGGAGCACAGTTTCATCAAACTTGGAAGAGCCAAGTTACTGCTTCCTGGACAGGTCCCTGTTCTTTCTCCTTCTCCGTTTCCCCTCCCCTCCCATTTCTGCATGTATAACTTGCATGGGTTTTGGCACTCAGCAGAGTGCCAAGCTCCAGTGTTTCTAATATTTCCACCATGTTAGAAAACAAGCCCAGCAAAAAAAAAAAAAAAAAAACAAACAACCCAACTCATTGTTTTCTGCTAGGTTAATTACTTAAATCAGTGCACTGAATATCTTGATGAGTAGCAGAACTAGCACTAGGGATGGAAAGACGGTGGCTTAGCCAGGTTTGGTATATCGGAGGAGGGAAGGGTAAGAGTGGGGATAACGTAGCGCAAGACTTTCCTTATTGGCAGTATCAGACTATTGATGTGCTCAACTGTAGTCTGAGTTAAACAGTCTGCTGTCTGTTTCTCAGACATCATAAAAATGTGTTTGGTAGATATAACATAGTGATAATTACCTCAGAATTTGTGAATACTTCACACTTCTGTACTGGTAGTTGTATAGATAATGCAGCCTAATTTTATAGAGCCATCATTCATTTTTACCATCACAAAATAGTCTTCCTGAACTTTCTGGTGGAGTCCAATTTCTCACCTTAAATTGACAAAAGGGAGAAGCTTTCTATGTACATCAAGCAGGAGGAATTGTTTCAAGCAGTGGTGAGAGCTGCACTAAAGTGTTTTAGGTCTTTTCCTTTGTATGCTAAGAAATTGAAAAGAAAATGATACGTAATTGTGAGTACAACACACAATGTAATTAAATTTGGATGGAATGCAATCAGGTGCCAATGATGCGAAGAAGAGTCCAGGCATGGAAGTCCAATACTAGTAAAGTTTTCTCTATTTCTGCTTTAAGAATGTTTCTTTTAATATATTGAAGTTAATGGGTTCTGCTGTAATTAAAATTGCAAAATCTTTTTTTCTAAAAAGAAATTAAAATTACTAAATACAAGGGAGTTATGGAAATGTCTTTTGCAAAAATAGTACCATGTATAGCTAAAAAGTGTTTTGGTTCTGGTAGTTATGCCAGAGAGAATATTGCAAACTTTAGGAAAAAATACTGTACCGTAATGGTTTTGAGCATAACCATACTGCAATCCCATTTTGCCACTGACTATGTTTGCTTCAAATGAGTTTTCTTTTTTCTATTTTCTTCTGAAAAATAGGGGATACTGCCTCCTTGGTAGCTGTGAGTTTGAATTATCATAGACTCACAGAGTGGTTTGGGTTGGAAGGG
>VWZZ01005532.1:11227-38658 GCA_013399095.1 Psophia crepitans
CTCTCTTAGTTTAAACCCATTCCCCCTTGTCCTGTCACTGCACTCCCTGGTAAACGGCCCCTCTCCAGCTTTCCTGTAGGTCCTTTAGGCACTGGAAGGCAGCAATTAGGTCTCCCCGGAGCCTTCTCTTCTCGAGGCTGAACAAGCCCAACTCCCTCAGCCTGTCTTCGTAGAAGAGGGGCTCCAGCCCTCTGATCGTCTTCGTGGCCTCCTCTGGACTCGTTCCAACAGCTCCATGTCTTGTACTGGGGACCCCAGAGCTGGATGCAGTACTGTAGGTGAGGTCTCACCAGAGTAGAGCAGAGGGGCAGAATCCTTTCCCTCGCCCTGCTGGCCACACTGTTTTTGATGCAGCCCAGGACACGGTTGGCTTTCTGGGCTGCCAGTGCACACTGCCGGCTCATGTTGAGCTTCTCATCAACCAGCATCCCCAAGTCCTTCTCCTCAGAGCTGTTCTCATACCATTGTCTTTTAATCACAGAATATTAGAGGGTGGAAGGGACTTTGAAAGATCATCTAGTCCAACTCCCCTGCCAGGGCAGGACCACCTAGAGTACATCACACAGGAATGTGTCCAGTTGGGTTTTGAATGTGTCCGGAGAAGGAGACTCCACAACCTCTCTGGGCAGCCTCTAATAAGTGCTACAACTGTTAATAGTGCTATTATGGAGATGTGAAACCCTGAAGAGATTTGTAAATGTTACTGAAAAACAGTGCAAGAAGTTTACTAAAACCTTCAAAGTAATCACTTAATTCCCGCTTCTTATCACTGTTCCAGATAGTGATAGTTTGCCCAGTTCACTTTGTCTAAAAATGAAAATAACTATTCTCAGCTTCTAATCATAATGCACAGTTACATATCAATATAGGACAATAATACTAGTTTCTGTTCAAATAATTAAAACATTGAAGCCATATTTTTTTATTTCTACTGTTAATATTTACTCATGCTTAGTAAATAGCAACATAGTAATGTCCTGCCTGCAAATTTAGAGAGGCAGATTAGTCTCAGCATGCGTCTGAAAGATTGCCAGAGCTCTGGTAGCAGTCGTCTTGTTCAATCTGGCTGTCCTTTTGATGCTTTGTGTTCTGAGGCAGTGGACTCCTGTATGAGCAATTGTGGCCAGCTTTTATAATTCTAAACTTCTGTAGGAGAAGTCCCCTTTCAGAGGTGTGTATTCAAAGTGTCTCTGCCTGAAATGTAAGAGTTGTCAGCTAATTTTCATGCAAGTCTTTAAAATCTCATTACTCTAATATGGTTTATTGAAAAACTTACTCAAGTGCAGGTCAGTAATGAACTCTCACAGAAAAAGTAGTATTTTTCTTAATATGACAGGCATGCCAGTTTTATTGAAGAACTACTAAAACATTTAAAACCTTGTCGATCATGAAGAGATAACAGCTTAAGACTTCTGTATTATTTTGAATTAAATACCTGTGTTCCAATACTTGTAAAAAATACCAACACAAACGCTCCTCTTGCTAAGAAGGTCATCACCTACATGATACTTGTGCATTCACAGAAATGTCAAAACGACACAGCCTTTCTAATGGGGGTAGAAGAGAGGCAATAAAAGCCATTAAAGTGTATGCATAGATAGATACATGTTCCACGTCTTTTTATAGAGCAGACAAGTATTAATCAAATGTGGGGTTTTGAAATGTGTAGGCACTAGCTTAGTATGTTGGATTAATTTAATTATTTACTTACTGTCTTTTTCCAATATAGCCAGCAGCCAGCTTCGGGTGTAGCCTATTCCCATCCAACTACAGTTGCTAGCTACACTGTCCACCAGGCACCAGTCGCTGCGCACACAGTTACTGCGGCCTATGCTCCAGCAGCAGCTACGGTTGCGGTAGCCAGGCCTGCTCCAGTAGCTGTTGCAGCTGCTGCAACAGCTGCTGCGTATGGAGGCTATCCTACAGCGCACACCGCTACAGATTATGGTTATACACAGAGGCAACAAGAAGCTCCACCACCACCACCTCCTGTCACTACGCAGAATTACCAGGTGGGTTCCGAAACAAAATTACTTCTGTTGTGCGATTTTTAAATGATACATTAAAAGAAGGAGGCCAGTTTGGGTGAGAGAATGTGAATTTTTTTTTCCCCTTCTGTGAATCACATTTTGCGTGCAACTCAAATTACTTAGTAGTGAAAACTGATAGAATTTGAAGTGACTGCAATCTCATATGTTCCATATAGAGGATTACCAGCACTAGTACTGCAGGAGCTAAGGTATAGACATGCACACAGTAAGCAATGAACTGATGTTTATCTCCAAGTGATTTTGTGAAACTGCTGCTGAAAAGAGTAGTACTGTCTTGTCTCGGCTAGCTTAAATGTTCAGTGGCGTGCAGTAAACTGGGTCGTGGAACTGATGTAGCTGAATAAACTGGTCGATAAAAATTTTCAGCAGAGGTAGCAATAGTTCCCTTATCAAATTCCTGGGAGCCGCAGGAGTTCTAGTACTAAATGTACCAGGATAGAAGATTGCCCTAGGAGAGGAACTACCCTTTAGGTAGTTTTTGAGTAGCTGTGGCAAGATCACTGCCTAACCTTGTGTGACTATAGGCTTCCGCAAAAGGGAGCTGTTTGTATGTTTTCATCTTGGATGTTGAAATACTATCTCTTGTAACTATATTTCAGCTTTTTAGTCCTAAAATTACTAAGGCATTATCAAGATGCTAATTAGTATTTTGGTTTGTTTAAAAGGACTATACTGTTGCTGCATGTTCTCAATTCTTTTGTACAGCTTTTACAATTTGTTACATGTGGTAATGAATAGTAACATAGGAGGCTTTTCACTAGCACATGTAGTCATAATTACAGGGTCAGTTACTAGATGCATGTGGAGAGAAAAAAAGAGTCCCTTAAATTAAATAAAAATAATTCCAGTTTACACAGGTCAGATGGAAAAGAGATTTTATTGCTATAGTTCTTGGAAGTAAAAAGAATTTTTATACATTAGTATGTTTCAGCTATAGTAAGTAGTTCATCATGCCTTGCTACCCCTCAGTTTATGAACTT
Source organism: Psophia crepitans (assembly GCA_013399095.1). Classification (NCBI taxonomy): domain Eukaryota; kingdom Metazoa; phylum Chordata; class Aves; order Gruiformes; family Psophiidae; genus Psophia; species Psophia crepitans. Next base: position 14,259 of record VWZZ01005532.1, read on the forward strand.
TTTAAGTTTTACCATACCTGTGGTGAGAATGAGAGAATATAGGTACATAGATGCAGTGGCTTCCAGGCCCTCTTCTAAGCTTACTAGCCATCTCCTGAGTTTTAGAGGTATCAAAATGGGCTACTTGCCTTACTGTTACAAACTAGATATGGTTCCCTAATTGACTGTTTGATACAACAAAAAGTGAAGAAGGCTTTAAAAGTATCGCTTTCATACTATAAAAAATACCAAGTATTGTTGATCATGGGATTTTTAAAGCCAGTATAGAGTCGTGTTTGTAAACTTGTGAATTTGTTGTGGTTTGTAGAAGTTCATATTTTGTGGAGATCCGTGGTGGTTTTTCACTTCGTATTTTACAGAAACGTAATTCAGTCATTATGAAAAACTACTGAGAGTGGTTGGTTTTCAGTAAAAAAAAATAATTTGGTATGGAAAGTTGATCTAATAGCATGAGGTTAATTCCTGTATTAAATCTGAAAAAGACCGTCAGGTTTGTTTTCAGGCCTGAAGTATCTGTAAAGATAAATTTCGTTTCTTGAATGCTTTTATTTGTATGTGCTGTATCTGTAAATGTTTTTTTAAATCTACTTCAGCAGACCAGAAGAAAATACATTTTTTTCTTTGACTCTACTAATGACCTTTATTACTGCAGATACTTACCTAAAGGAGAAATTTGCTCATTTTCCTTTTTTGAATTTTTAGGATTCCTATTCTTACGTTCGATCTACCGCCCCAGCTGTAGCTTATGACAGCAAGCAATATTATCAACAGCCAACAGCGACTGCAGCGGCTGTGGCTGCTGCTGCCCAGCCTCAGCCTTCAGTAGCTGAATCGTACTACCAGACAGGTGGGTGACATGATTCAAACTGCTGTCATTATATATAGTTTGTGTACTACTTCAATACCTTAAAAATAGTTTTTGAATATTACACGTTATCCAGATTTATGATTTTTAAAATTTTGTTATGTAGTCTCTGTCAGCTTGTAGGAAAATTTGCTGTGTGTAGAACCTGAACATCATTGTGATGTTGCCATGAGTAGCTATCTCTGAGGTTTGGGTTGTTACTAAATACAATCAAAACATACTTCTAGGCAAAATACTTGTTGATTTGTCTAGAAACCTTGCTGAAGTAGGTTTGAATAGTCAGTGGTGGGTTCAGATGATAATTTGGTTAGGAAGACTCTTTTAATTCTTTCGTTACTTAATGTGTGTAGTTCTTTTGCTACTGGTATCATGATTGCTAGAAAACATAAATCCTATTTTACTCTTTTTTTTCCTTTAATTAGAAATAATAGGAAAGTTTAGGTGTACTTTGGTTTAGCGTACTCTAGTAAAACCATTGAATGAGAAGGTTATTTAAAAACATGGCCGCACAGTTAAAAGTAGATAAATAAGTCTGAGGCTTATTAGTGTGAACTATGACATGGTTAAACAGTTGTGTGATACATGGTACACAATACATAACTATTAATTAAAAAAAAAAAAAAAAAACTGAACAAAAAAAACCCTCAATAAAAACCCCCAAACCAATCAAACAGAAAAACCCCAAAACTCACTTACTGGACGTTTATTCCCCAGGAATCACTTAATCACTTAATTAATTATCACTTAATATAGTTTGCATTTCATTCAACTAAAACATCAATGTTTATACACTTCTATTTTCTATCCTAATTAGCTCCAAAAGCAGGATATAGCCAAGGGGCGACTCAATATACCCAAGCCCAGCAGACACGACAAGTGACAGCTATAAAACCTGCAACCCCAAGTCCAGCAACAACTACGTTTTCTATATATCCAGTATCCTCTACTGTGCAGCCAGTAGCAGCTGCAGCTACTGTTGTTCCATCCTATACTCAAAGTGCAACGTACAGTACAACAGCGGTTACTTACTCTGGTAAGAATTTTGCATATCATGTCGCTTGGATCTCTGCACTTGCTACAGGAGGCGCTTTAAATACCCAGAATTTTAGCAGTTCGTATTCAGTTATATCATAGTCTACTGAGAAGTATGTCCTGGTTTAAGCAGAGAGAGAGTTAAAATTAGTGTCAACCAGTAAAATCATTATAATGGCAAAATGTTTTGCTGTATCTTTAAAAGTGATTTGATGTTTGTATGTACCTGTTTTGTTACATGTGAGTATATGCAAAGTGTTGGCATTGCTACACGTACAGTGTTTTGTGACTTACTGTAAGGTTTGAAAAGAACAGATGGGGGATAGAAAAAATAAGGAAACGTGTCCACTCAAATGTTACCCAGGGAAATTGAAAGGGAGCGTGCTACCACCACACAGCTGTTACAGAGACAGGGACGAGCAGTCCAATATGAATCTTGTAAGTTTGGGCTATCTTGACCCAAAATGAAAGGAGAATGAGTGCTGGAAAACAAAAAGACTTTCCTTCAAACATTAGAAATTCAAAAAGTAGTTAAATATTAAAAGACAGCAACTTCATGGCCAGGTGGTAATCAACTGGCATATTATAGCTACCTTGAATCTTTTGTTTTCTGTTTAAAAAGGGGTTTTGAGACTTCCTTCAGACAAACCCTGATCAGAGGATTAAAATAGTTGAACCAGTAGATCTAGAAAGTTTGTGGGAAAACTGACTGAAAGGTATGAAAGCGCAGTTTCCCTGATTTATTCCACTTTAACTAGAAATCAAGGACTGCATAGCCAGGTTTTAGTGGGCTCTAGGTTGGACTGGATGATCCTTGAGGTCTTTTCCAACCTTAATGATTCTATTCTGTTCTATTCTGTTCTATTCTATTCTAAAAAGACTTTCGCTTCTCTGCACTAAAACGACTTAAACCAGTGAGATAGAATGTAATAGCACTAGCCATTCAGTCTGTTATCTTAATTTTTTTTCCCCTTCTCTACAAAATGTCTGTCCCCCTTGCCATTTGGAAACTTCAGCAGCTAATCTGGTTCTGGAAGACTGCTGACTTCAGGTGGCCTTTGATAAATCTTTTATTACAGTACTTGTTACGTCATACTTGGCCTTACTACATGTACCAGGAAATTTCACATACTCTTCAGGGATGCTTTGATATATCCAACACAACTGTGTGTCTGCAAAGATGTGTCTAAAATATATTCCTGATACAATTGGTAGCTAGCTATGTATTTGTGTACTGTGAAACATAAAGAAAAATCCAGACTGCCTAACAAGATTTCAATAAATCATTTATATCCTGACCTGCTGGCCCTCAACTCTATTATGGTGCGTTTTGAATTAGTGTATTATGTAATTGATACATGATGTACAGTGAAGTAACGTTTATTTTATTTTGATCTTTGAGGTACCTCTTATTCCGGCTATGAAGCCGCAGTGTATTCAGCTGCATCGTCCTATTACCAGCAGCAGCAGCAGCAACAGAAACAGGCAGCGGCAGCAGCTGCTGCTGCTGCTGCAACAGCTGCTTGGACAGGGACCACCTTTACAAAAAAGGCACCATTCCAAAATAAGCAACTGAAACCAAAACAACCTCCCAAACCGCCCCAGATCCACTACTGTGATGTTTGTAAGATCAGCTGTGCTGGACCACAGGTACCTGTGTTATGTAATATTCTGCTGTAGACTTTAGTCATAATTTCTTTAGCTAAAAAAGCTGACCCCTTTAAGAATATTCGTTAATTTTTAAAAACCTGATTCTATACTTCTACTAAAGGAATAATTAAATTAAAATGTGCGCTATTATAGAAAGAATTCCTGTGAGAAGACAAAAAGATACGTTGGTTGAGCTTGTACAGAGAAGCTTCAGCTGTGCTTTGGACTTCAGAAATACTCTAAACTTTGATTTGCTTTTTTAGCATAGCAGACTTCTTAGAAAATACGTTTTTCAAAACTATGGAATTACAGAAATTTTGTGAATGGTAAGCCTGAAAATTTGTTCTTCATTGTATTCCAGCATCTAATTTTGGTTTCACAGTGGGTACAAGTGCGTGTTTATGTGTGTCTGGCTAAACAGTTCTTACTGTTTAGGTAAACTTGTCATTATTTCCCACCCTGTCTGCTCTCTAGATTGCCGGTGTGGGTATAGGAACAAACATCAACTTCTGCATTTCATTTTCAGCACAGCTTTATGTATGCGCTATTTTTTTCTGAATTTATTTTTGTAGTTCTCTGCATACATTTGTATTCAAAAGCAAGAATAATTCAATGCAGTGCAGGGAACTACAACTGAGTCACAGTTTTCTGATCATACGAAGTTTTCAGTGGTAATATGTATTGATGAGTACTTGGCTGAGGAGTGAGAAGTTAGAGGAGAAAAGCCCATATTGCATTACCTAAAGGTGGAATCCTGGTGGTGGAGAAGAAAATTTCTTGGTCTTTAGAAGTGGCCTGATAATGCCTTAGAGCATGTCATATGGAAGAAGTGTTCAGTGTAGGAAGTATTTCTTCATAAAGCGTGTATTTTATGCTATTTCTTGTATTATTTGTATTCACATTAATGATGAACAAGCAGTACAAAGCTTATTGTGAGTGTATTGTTTATTTAAACAGACTTATAAGGAACACTTAGAAGGCCAGAAACACAAAAAGAAAGAAGCAGCATTAAAAGCTTCCCAGAGCACCAATAACAGCAGCACTTCAGCTCGTGGAACTCAGAATCAGTTGCGCTGTGAGCTTTGTGATGTGTCTTGTACAGGAGCAGATGCTTATGCTGCCCATATCCGTGGAGCCAAGCATCAGAAAGTAAGAACTCTCTCTTGTCCTTATTATACAAGTCATATATTTCTTCCCATCATTCTTCCTCATCTTAGAAGAAAATATACAGAAACAATGTAACTAGAATTATTTTGTTTAAAGGTGCTTAGTTCTGCTTTTTGTTTCAAAGTCATCTTTAAGTTCACTATTAGAAGAGCCTTGCTGGGAGAAAGGAGGGAAAATATTGTGGCGGCATGAATGAGAAGAGGATGTATTCGGGAAAGTATGCAAATCATAGGAAGAATGTTTAGAGAGTAAGATGGGGAAAAAGAGTCAGTGAGGATATGCTGTAGCATACTTTTGCCCCCTTACTCAAGACTTTCCTTGATGTGTCTTGTCTGGTGCTGTGAAGTTCTCAGTGCACTGTGAAACACTGTAAGCTGAGTCGGTGCCAAGGAACAGAACTGTTATGCATCATTCCTTGGTATTTCTTGCAAAGACGGTTGGCACATGGGAGCAAGGAACAGTGTACAGTTATAAAGAGTATGTTGGGAAGACTTTTGGTAAGCATATTTTTTCCCTACTCTTTGGGTGCAGTTAGGTGGCCATTGTGGAATAAAGACAGCGGCTTGCACTGTGAACCCTTGTGACCTGTGTTTTAAATTTGTCAATACTATAATAAATGCAATGGCAGTGTAGTATGTTTGTTTAGATATTACAGATTTTCCTTATAACTCTGGAAAGATTAATGTCAGTAACAAATACAGTATTCATATTCAGCTTTTATAGCTCTTTGCATCTCAGAACACTGTACAAAGTGGCATCAGTAACATCATTCCTATTAAAATAAATCTCATAGCAGATTTAAAATAATTGTCCCATTATCATTTTTTTGTTAATACAAGAGCAAAATTGTAATGTAAATAGACTTGCCTAGCGTTCATTTTTCATCAGTAAGTTGAGCCATTAAATTTTTGGGTTGTGCCCAATTACTCTGTAGGTCTATATTATCCTTATATATTTTGGGTATTGCTTTCTGTTCCTCATAGTCAGTAACCACTGCTAATTTAGGTTGTCATCAGTTGTAGTGGTTTAACCTTGGCTAAATGCCCGCTGTCCACCAAGCCGCTCTATCGCTCCCCTCCTCAGCAGGGCAGAGAGGGGAGAAGGAAAAAAATATGATGGAAAAACAACTCCAAAATTGTGGGTCAGGATAAAGGCAGTTTTAATATAGCAAAAGCAGGACTGCGCGCGGAAGCAAAGCAAGAAAAAGCGAAAGATTATTCTCTACTTCCCATCAGCAGGCGATGTCTGGCCACTTCCTGGGAAGCAGGGCTTCAAAACGCGTAGTGGTTGCCCCGGAAGACAAAATGTTGAAAAAAACGAATGCCCGCTGTTCCTCCCCCTATCTCTCTGCTTCCCATTGCTGAGCAGACGCCATATGGTGTGGAATATCCGTTTGGCCAGTCTGGGTCAGCTGTCCTGGCTGTGTCCCCTCCCAGAATCTTGCCCACCCCCAGCCTACTGCTGAGGGGGTGGAAGAAATGTTGGAGACACAGCCGTGATGTGTGCGGGCACTGCTCGGCAGTAGCCACAACACTGGTGTGTTACCAACACTTTGCTGGTTACCAATGCACAGCACTGTAGGGGCTGCTACAAGGAAATTAACTCCATCTCAGCCAGGCCCTGTCCATCAGTGTAAAAATGAAATCTCGACACTGTTTGTGGTATACTGAAGAATCTTGTGCCTTCTACTGGAAAAAAGTAAAAAAGTAATTTTGAAGAGTTGCTTGAACTTAAATTTATAGTTTTGTGTGACACTAGTATGTCTGTATTCTGATGGGAAACATACTTGAAAAAATAAGAACAGAAACCTAAGAAGTGTACATATACAGCTGTGTGCATAGCATGATTGTGTACATGTGTTTGCATTAAGGGCATATCTGAAAAATTTGTATTTTTTAGTGCTATTTTCAAAACCTAGTCTTTAGTTTTCATTTTGCATGTTTTGTTCCTATGGGCTACGTGTGTTATTTTTCAGGTTATGGTCAGCTGTCACCAAAAAGAAGTATTCTAGCTCAAGCATGTTGTGGAAAGGCCTCTGCTTATTACTTCTAAGAATAAGCATGTACCTCTTTACTTCTATGAGATACTGAAAAGGTCTGAAATATGCCTCTTGCCTCCTCCTTAACTGCCTCTGCTGAGACACTTTTTTAAAAACAAACCTTTGTCTAAGGAATCTCCTCAGTTCTGCTGGGTAACCTGGAAATTCTTTCAATATGAATACTCTTAAAATGTAGTGATCAAAAGAGGCTGTTGTTGAGTCTTAATTAAATAACTCTTACTTACAAATATTATTTGGGACCAAAATAATTCAATGTACTACAGTTTTTGGAGGGAGAATAAAAGGCAACCAGGCAGCAAAGCGTTCACATTGAAACAGTTGGAGCAAAATGTCTCCTGGAGTTGGACTGGCTTGTGAATTTATTGGCTTTCTGTTCTCATATGTGTAGCTTTTGGAGTAAATGTCTGTATTTCTAATGGAAATAAGCAATGTGCGGTAACTTTTAACTACTTCCTTGTTGCAGATCACAAGAGCTTTTACATGTCCATCTTCTTTTCTTTTTTGCCAAGATCACCATTTGTTATGAAATAATAGCTAATGTTTTAGTTATATTGGTTTTTTAATTTTGTTTTAAATTTATTTTTAAAGTCATCTTAGGGAGATCATATTATGAGTTTCTCTTCATTCTTACAGGTAGTGAAGTTGCACACAAAGCTTGGCAAACCCATTCCTTCAACTGAACCAAATGTGGTTACCCAAGCTACTTCCTCAACATCCACATCTGCTTCCAAACCAACTGCCTCTGCTTCAAATATAGCAACTAGCAGCAGTACTGTGAACTCCTCAGTTGCATCCTCTGCAGTGAAAATTCTTACTCCCACGACAAACACACCACTTAACACTGCGTCCAACAACAAAACATCTTCAACAGCTGCTAATATACCTGTAAAGAAAATATCTACACCGAAAATAAACTTTGTTGGCAAGTACAGAAGTCAGTCTTTATTTTGAAACCTAACCTACTCTATCATTTTTTAAGACTTAGTGCAGCAAATGCAAATGTACTTAGTTAATTTTATGCATGAGTAACCATTGTGTTGAAGAGAATTACTGATAGGTGAAAATAAGAACGTATATAAAAGATTTGCTTCAAAATTTGCGTTGTTTTCTGCCTGGTTGTCTCCACCTGACCTCTCTTGGAAGCTTCTCCTGTGTTCATCAGAAGCCTCCCACCTTTGGGTTTTTAGTAGTAGCTGCTGGTGTATTGCAGTTTATAGTCCGGTTGGTCCTAATTTCAGTTTACAGCCTGGGCTAGTAAGGCAGTGTGCAGTAGTTGGCAGTTGATAAATGGGCAACTGAAACATCCTTGTAACAGTGGAAACTTTTGAAACGAGCATGACAGAGATGGGAAGCAGCTGTTCCACAGTAAGGTATCCTGCTCTTGAAGAAATGACATATGCGGTTGCAACACTGAGAGAATACTACCTTTGTTAGTACAAACATTAGGAGGTTCTGAAGTAGTTTTTTGGACCTATTTACAAAAAAAATATACCTGATGACAAAAAAGAGATTATTAAAATATATTTGCTGAGTTGTTCCCATTCAGTTCTCTCTCTTCTGAAAAAACATGAAAATAAATAATGAAAATCGCATTTATATAAAGCAAAGTTTTTCTTGTTAAAATAGATGTGTTTAAATAACCTGAATGTTGTTAAACTTACTTTTGAAAATCTTTAATTGTACTTAAAATATGTTTAAGCCTTAACTAGTTTAAAAAGACTGGTAATGGTTTGGCCGGAACATTGATATTGGAAATAAGGTCTTCAGTTTGCACATCATATGTAATCACATATTCATTTAATCAAAGTTAAATATTTAATTTTTTGATTTGTAGGTGGCAATAAGCTTCAGACAACAGGAAGTAAACTGGAGGAAATGAAATCAGCTGAAAGTGTTAAAACAGCTCCTGCTGCTACAGTACAAACACAGGAAGTAAAACCAGACACAGCAGCTGAACCAGTGACTCCCACAACTCTTGCCGCCTTGCAAAGTGATGTCCAGCCAGTGGGCCATGACTATGTGGAGGAGGTATTACATGAAAACATGTATTATTTTTAAACTATTTTAGTAAAGATTTGGTTAACATTAAATAGAATCACAGTGTGGTTGAGGTTGGAAGACACCTCTGGAACTCATCTGGTTCAATTCCCCTGCTCAAGCAGGGCCACCTACAGCCCAGGACTGTTTCCAGACAGCTGCTGAGTATCTCCAAGGATGCAAACTCCACAGCTTGCCTGGGCAACCTGTGCTGGTGCTCAGTCACCCTCACAGTAAAAAAGTGTTTCCTGATGTTCAGAGGGAACCTCCTGTGTTTTGGTTTGTGCCCTCTGCCTCTGGCCCTGTCACTGCGCACCACTAAAAAGAGCTGGCCCTGTCCTCTTTGCACCATTCCTTCAGGTACTTGTATACATTAAGAAGATTCTCCCTCAGCCTTCCCTTCTCTAGGCTAGACAGTCTCAGCTCTCTCAGCTTTTCGTCCTCGGAGAGATGCTGCAGTCCCTTCATCACCTTGGTGGGCCCTCCATTGGACTCTCTCCAGTAGGTCCATGCCTCTCTTGTACTGGGAGCCCAGAACTGCATGTAGGACTCCAGCTGCGGCCTCCCCAGTGCCGACTTAGAGGGGAAGGATCACCTCTCCCGACTGGCTGCCAATACTTTGTTTAATGCAGCCCAGGACGTCATTTTGCCGCCTTTGCTGCAAGGGCACTTTGCTGGCTCATGTTCAACTTGGCTGTCCACCAGGGCCCCCAGGTCCTTTTCTGCCAAGCTGGGTGGCACCCAGGTCCTTTTCTTTCCAGCTGGGTGGCCCCCAGCATTTCTTGGTGCAAAGGATTGCTCCGTGCTGGGTACAGAGCTTTGCGCTTCCCCTTGTTGAACTTCATGAGGTTCCTGTCAGCCCATTTCTCCAGCCCATCGAAATCTCTTCTCTGGATGTCAGCGTGACCCTCTGGCATGTATCAGTCACTCCTCCCAGTTTTGTGTCCTCAGCAGACTTGCAGAGGGTACGCTCTGCCCCATTATCCAAATTATTAATGAAGATGTTAAACAGGACTGGACCCAGTGTTGATCCCTGGGGACACTGCTAGTTACTAGCCTCCAACTAGGCTTCATTCTGCTGATCATCAGCCTCTGGGCCTGGCTGTTCAGCCAGGTTTCACTCCACCTCACTGTGCTTATCCAGCCTATGCATCAACAGCTTGTGAATGAGGTTATTATGGTGGGACTGTGCCAAAGGCATTACTGAAGTCCAGGTAGACAGTAGCAGCTGCTCTCCCTTGATCTAGCAGGCTGGTCATTTCATTGCAGAAGTTTATGGTACGTTGATCATGCATGACTTCCGCATCATGAAACCAAGATGACTACTCCCAGTGATTTCCTTAAATTTGCCTGGAAATGGTTTCCAGGATTAGCTGATCCATCACCTTCCCAGGGATCTAGGTGAGGCTGAATGAGCTGTAATTCACTGGGTCCTCCTTGAAGATAACAATGACAAGGTATTGAACGTACAAGGGCTTGTGTTTATGTTGACATTTTTGTGTTGTGCTTGTTTCTTTTTTGCTCAATGGGACATTCTTCATGTGGGTGGCATGGGATATGTGGATGAAGTCTGATGCAAATTTTTCGTGATTTACAGGTTTGTAATTATTCAACTTAGTATGTTAAGGCTTGAGTTTAAACCTGTGTGCTCTTTGGAATGGAAGAACTTTGTTCATTACCAAGCACAATGGTGTGTCATGTCAGAATTGAAAGTTCTACTTTGTCTTCTTTCAGTTACTTGAACTTTTTAATATATTTTGGGAAAAGCAGACATTATCCAGTGTCGCTGAATTAGATTAAATTTTATATCAGCTTTGATTGTTTTTCATTAAAAAAAAAAAGCGCCAAATGTGTTTTAACTTTATTTTCCAGGTAAGAAACGATGAAGGAAAGGTGATCCGCTTTCACTGTAAACTTTGTGAATGCAGTTTTAATGATCCTAATGCCAAGGAGATGCACTTAAAAGGAAGGCGGCACAGACTTCAGTATAAGGTTAGTTGTAATGCTAATACTTCTGTCTGAAAATCCAGCAGATACCAGCTGACTAATTACATGTTCTTACATTTAAAGACTAGACTTAAGTAGATACTCGGAGTAAACAGCATATAAAAAAGATAGAGAAATGTATTTCTTAGGGAGTATAGTCTTTAAAGAAGTAATGCAGACTGTGAGACTGTATTTTGGCTTGGGTTTTTTAAAACATTTTGAATATTGCTTTCAGGCAACTTTTGCCATATTAAAATATGGTACAACTTATGCAAGCAACAGTAGGTTCTTTATGTTGTTTACCAGAAATTCCAAATCGTGTAAAATAGTAGTGCTTCAGGCTTCTGGCAGGATAAACCACATAAACCCTTTGTGGAGACATTTGAGAAACAAGTGTTGCAGGTTTTTTTCATCATGAGTGCAGAGACACCTGTACTGACATATGGTGTGCATTTTGGCAACTATAAGATTATATAGAAAAAATCTACTGTGGTCACAGGAGATGCAGTGGACCGGCATAATCATGAAAGGGATGAAAGAAGAGGAAAAACTGGCAGAAAATTTTATTCAGTAACTCATTGTTATGCCCCCATATGAGGGACCCTTTAAGAACAGGGCATCAGGAAGCACACTGTGGTTAAGATGATATGCTTGTCAGGCTATAGAGTAGTCATCCTGCTACAGAATGAACAGCACATTACTTAATATTTCATGTGGCAATTTAATCTTAAATTGCTTTGTTCTCATATAAGTGAACAGGGAATTTATGTTATTTGTAATATATTGCTATTTCTTACTTTTAAAATACTGGACACAGATTTTTCTTCTTCAGCTACTCATTCGCTGCAGTTCTAAAACTGCATTTTACTCCCCTTGATTTTATTGTAGCCCAATAGTGTGTATTAAACATGTCAGAAGAATTCTTTAACCTTGAGATGAGAAGAGGAAAGAACCTTTCTTTTACTGTTTTTTCTGAACTAGAAAAAAGTAAATCCAGACTTACAAGTAGAAGTAAAACCCAGTATTCGAGCAAGAAAAATTCAAGAAGAAAAGATGAGGAAACAGATGCAGAAAGAAGAATACTGGAGAAGGCGAGAAGAAGAAGAACGCTGGAGGATGGAAATGAGGTAATGTATTCCGTTTTGAAGGAGACAAAGCTGCAGGCAGATTATCTAAAACTAACTCTGTTTAAGCAGTTACTTACTTTCAATGCTTGTTTTGGGAACTCTATCCTGTCTTGTTTTAAATTAAGTCGTCATTATCCTTTTGGGGTTTTTGTTTATTAGTGTTCAATCCCTCTGAGTGATTTTGCCATAAATTCAGACCCACTTTCAAAATAACCATTCATTTTATTTACCCTCAGGAGTTGTCGTGGATGGAGGAGTTCGACACAGTTACAATTGAGTCAATTTAAACTTTATTAATAGGCTGAGTTAAATCAAAGGTTGAATTTTAGCAGCACCCAATGATTGACTAATTTAACGATTTACGAGTAGTTCAGTAAAATAAATTATGTTCAAAATAGCAACTTAATTACAGATTCAAAGAGGACAAGATTCACATTAACTTACTCAAAAGTATCTTAAGTTAAAAGGTTTTTATATATATATATATATATATATATATATAAAAAAACACAAAACATGCAGGTATACAGATACAGAAATATTTGGGCCTAGTGATATATGTTAGCCACACTCTTGAAGGCAAATGTGTATATTTAAACACATAGGTATGGAGATGGATGGAGGAAGCTAGCTTATAGTTAAAACTTCCCTCTTTCAGTTTAGAGCAAATACAGTGCATTGGCATTCCTCAGTGGGCAATAGTTGAGACTTGAGGGGGCTGACTTGTCTTAGCTTCTGTCGGCAGACTGTCCTCAAGGAGTTTGTGCCTAAAAAGTGTCCTAGCTGAGGGGGTGATGCCGGTCACAGCCTGCTGCAATTCAGAACTCAGAGGATCTCACTTAGAATCACTCTTTATAGGATCTGAGATAATTGACTTTTGTCAGGTAGTTTTTCACTTCAGCCCAGGCTTGGGTGGAGAAATATTCTGGTACTTTCCACCAGTTGGACAGATTCAGAACTTTTCTGGCATCATTCCCTTTTGGGCCACGACCCAGGCAGAGGTATACCAGGCTGTCTGGAAGTGATTGATTGTCATTATTGTTCCCAAAGAATAGGGGAGCAAGAGCGTCATGGTCCAGGTACAGATGTACCAGGCTGTTTCCATTCCCAAGAGAAACCAGAGCCAGGTGTGTTAAGGGGGTGCCTTAACGCTCTGGTGTGCCCTGGCATGTGGCTCAGAAAAAGGGGAGAAATTGCACCAAGTACAATTGCTCAAGGGGGGTATGTTGCACCATCACAGGAGTTGGCTGGTGTTTGCTTATGACTACTAGAAATGAGTTAGTGAAGGCATAGAGCAATTCGTTTAGAATGGTTGCAAGTATTAACTGTTACATAAAGAGAACACTTTGATTGATGCACTTCAGGCGATACGAAGAGGACATGTACTGGAGGAGAATGGAGGAAGAGCAGCATCACTGGGATGACCGTCGCAGAATACCAGATGGAGGATATCCTCATGGTCCTCCAGGACCTCTAGGCCTGTTGGGAGTTAGACCAGGAATGCCTCCGCAGCCCCAAGGACCAGCTGTGAGTTTCTTAACTTGAGGGGAAAAAAAAAGAAATTGTACTTATCAGGTGGCACAGTAAATTATTCAGTGCTACTTCAGTCATCTCTAGCGTTTCTTAATAAAGTGAAAAAGTGAAAAGTGAAGAAGAAATTATATGCCAATGAAACTGTGTATGTGGACTTGTCTTCCAAAATTAGTCTACCGAATTTCAGAAGGATGCCTTCAAGGCAAATACTGCTTCTTCTGAAATACAAGTCACTCTGGATTTGTTTACTACTTTTTATTTTATTTAGTTGCGTTGTAAGTTATTTATCTAATTGTGGATAAATGTATGGATAAAAAGTGGTTGTGTTGTCAGTCACAGAGGCTAATGGTTAGTGGTGGGTTAGACATTACCTGGAGGTCAGTAACAAGTGCAGTACCACATGGGTTTATCCTGGGATTTGCCTCATTAGCACTTCATCAATGATCCTAAAGGTGATGGAGTGCGTGCACACTCATAGGTGTTGCATCTGGCATGAAAATGAATCAATTCAGGGTGAAGAGAACAGCTGATACCTTGGAGGGCAGGACTACCATCTGAGGGACCTAAGCAGACTGGAAAAATGGACCAGCAGGAACATTATGGAATTCAGCAACAACAAATGCCTAATGCTGTACTTGGGAAGGAATAACTTCTTGCACTGACGCAGGCTGGGGAGTGACAGGCTGGGTAGCAGCCCTCCTGAAAGGGATCTGGGGATCTTGGCAGATAGCAAGCTGAGCATGAGTCAACAGTGTGCCCTGGCAGTAATGAACGCCAACAGCATCCCTAGTTATACGGACAGGAGCATAATCAGTATGTAAAGGGAAATGATCACCTTTCTTTAGACCCAAACTGCAATACTACATTCCAGTACAGGAAAGATACTACAAACCATAGCAGGTTTGGTGTGGGGCTACCAGGGCAGTCAGGGGTCTGGAACACCTGCCCTGTTAGGAGAGACTGGGGGATCTGGGCTTGTTCAGCCTGGAGAAGAGTGCGCTTCAATGGGATATAATAGCCTTCTAATACTTAGGTGTTATAAAGACAGTGGAGCTAGGCTTTTTACAGTTGTGAGAGGGCAAGATACAACCAGCTTAAGTTGAGACAGAAGAGGTTCAGACTGAATACAGGAAATAATTTTTTTCACACAGATGTTGTGCAGCCTCTATCATCTGTGGTTTTCAAGTACCAACTTTGTAAAACCCTGAGCAACATCATGTGATCTTACAGCTGACCATTGTTTGCACAGGAGGTTGGACTAGAGGACCTCCTTAGGTCCCTTCCTATTTGAATTCTGTCACTCTGTGAAAGTAATGGTGGATTTTGCAGCAATTTGCAAGTATTTCCCAGTTGATAGACAACGGATATTTATGTTGGGGATATACTTTTGATCCTGGAATTTCATAATTTAATTTTGATACATTTCATGTTTTTTCCGACATGATTGATTGTGACCAGTGTAAGTTGTTAAGGACACTTCAGTTTGTTTTGCCACGTTTCAGCTGTTTGAGGTTTGAATATTCTGTTGTTTAGCCACATGTTTGGTTTCTGGTAACTTACCATTTCTGAACTTGGAAGTGTGCCCAAATTTCAGAAATCCATTTTTTCATCTGTTTAGCCTCTGCGCCGCCCTGACTCATCTGATGACCGCTATGTGATGACCAAACATGCTGCTATATATCCAACAGAGGAGGAACTTCAAGCAGTCCAAAAAATTGTTTCTATTACGGAGCGTGCTTTGAAACTTGTTTCTGACAACATGACTGATCACGAAAAAAGCAAGAACAAAGAGGGAGATGACAAAAAAGATGGCAGTAAAGACAGGTATTTTTTTTACTACTTTTTAACAATTTCATCATTTGTTTCTGAAGCTTTTCCTTCCACCAGTACCAGTTCTTCCAGAGATTCTCTTCTCTCTGGGTTTTAATATGGTGTATGTCACTATGGCCTCAAAAGTTTGTGAAATACTCTTTTTTTTTCCCCACTTTTCTATCTTCAGGATTAGTTCTAAGGTTTTTGTATTATTTTAAATGCAACTTTTAATTATAATTCACAGAGCTTTGAAAGGAGTTTTACGAGTAGGCGTTTTGGCTAAAGGTTTGTTACTCCGTGGAGACCGAAATGTCAATCTGGTTTTGTTGTGCGCTGAAAAGCCTTCAAAGACGTTACTCAGTCGTATTGCTGAAAGTCTTCCCAAACAACTTGCAGTAAGTAGAATTTAGATTTTTGGATTTGAATTTTTGTAAAACAACTCTAAAAATCTGTCCTCAAGTCAAATGTCTGTGGGACTCAACTACACCATGTTTCATAGCTCGGATTCAGTTTCTTCTCATTTGCTGAGTATTTCTGTCAGAATTCAGGGACTATGCTGCATGTTTTGCTTTCCGTATACTGTGTCCATAGAAGTGTCTAGGTGTTTACGCTAGTGGTGTAGTATCAATCATCATTTAATAGATTTCATTTAATTGGTAAATAGAAATGAACAGAAGAAAGACTTATTATCCAGGTACCAGCAACAGCAGAGGTAATTTGTGCAGTGTTATAGGAAGCTTGCTCTCTGAAGGTCAAAGTTCTCCCTTAACGCCCGTCTGTTTGTACTTGTATCTTGTTTCCTATTTGTATGTGTGAGTGCTTTGTAGTTTCACAGTTAGTTAACTAAGTCTTGTGTGTTTGTGGTTTTTTTTTTATTTGGTCCTTTGAAAAAAAAGTACATGCAATTGTAAGACCATTCACCTGAATTCATATAAACCATTTTCTGCATTTCCACAAGAGAAAATAGCATAGGATAAAGTCTCTGCTCTCTGCTGAACAGAGCCTGTCAACCATCATTATAGAATGCTTGTCACAGCATTAGTATTTCAATACTGTCGGGTAAAATGTTTGTCAGAATCAGTGGCAAGGTAGAAGCTTTAGTAAGTTCAGCTTAATTAGAAAATAAGCTTGATTTTGCTCTGGTTTGAAGTCATGGAACAGAAGATCTGGCTTTGTGGACAAGTCACATATCCCTCTAGTTTGTGGAAGACGGCAGAGGTGCCTACAGCTTCCTTTTGGGGGTGTTTAGCATTATTCAATCTTAATTGCAAGAAGCAATTCAGAACAGCCACCTTGTTAGTTACTCTTGCATTTTTTTCCCTGGTATTTATCTTGCCTTTTGTTCTTAACGTGTTGTGACAGCCAAGTCTAGAATGTATCTAGCAGTACCCATCCTTTAACTGCAAGCTTGGAGAACAACCACCGCATCTGTGTGCTTTTTAAAGGCTCCTATATTCCAATAAGAAACATATCCAGCTGACATTTTAAGTGTCACTGAGGCTTTTCTTTATCTCAAACACTATCAAGGTTCTTGTTAGGTGACTGACTTGTATATGCATTTTCTGTCTGGGTAGTTATTTTTCTTTTGTGTGTTTGGCAACTGCTGTATATTTTTGTTAATAGTTTGGAAACAGTATGCAAGTCTGTAGATGTATCTTAATTGTGTATACTGTGCTTTATTTGAATACAGAGGTATCTGCTTCATACAATTATATTGTGTTTCTGTCTTTCTGTTAAAAAGATTGTGTGCCAATCCGTTTTCTTCCCCATATTTTTGCTGGCCACATGCTAATGAAATTTCTGTTTCTCAATATTTAGGTAATAAGCCCTGAGAAATACGATATCAAGTGTGCAGTCGCAGAAGCAGCAATAATTTTAAATTCATGTGTGGAACCCAAAATGCAAGTTACTATCACACTGACATCTCCAGTCATTCGGGAGGAGAACATGAGGGATGGAGGTTGGGAAGTTGTTAAAGATGTTACTACTTTCTCACCTGTTTTTTTAATGTTTATCTACTCTGCTTAAGATGGCATTAAGGTCCTGGAAGGCAACATGCTGGCACATGTATTTGATCGAAACTTTGTTTTTCAACAACCGGTCTTGGTAGAGAACAGTTGGTTAAAATAAATGCTTATATGATACGTTTATTTAATTTTTAAAATTTCTAACCTTATGTCCAACCTCAGCTTTCTGGAAAAGGTACTATTGACTTGACTATTTTTTTCCTGTCTTTTAAAATTATGTGAAAAACTACGTATTTTATAGCAACTGGCTGTAAACTGACTTTCTAGAGCAGTCTTGCCCTAAGAGAAAGATTGTATGATTTTAGAAAATCAAATCACAGGTTTTTGGGTTTAAACTGGATCAGTATTACCATCACTTACACATTCCAAATAGCAGCGCCACTTAAAATACACTTTCATAATACTTTTGATGGTAACATTGCTTTAAAAGACAACACGATTTTTTCCAGCTCTCTGAGGTTGCTTTTATGTCTGGAGTGCTTTTTGAGTGCATTTAGACTCCTGGTATTACAATCAGTCTTCTATCCAACTGACAAACCCAGACTAGTACAATAAGAAATGGCTTTGTCGTTGAGCTGAAGCGTAAGGTGGAGCTTGTAAATCAATTTACATTTCTGAAGTCTACAGTTTCTCTGGTGCCAGCAGTGTTGCTTTAGGGTCTGTTCTGTAACACTTTCAAAGCTCCAAAAGCTTTTAAGCCAACAAGCATGATTAATGTCTGCAGTACATTGGTTCTTTTTGTTTACGGGTCAGATAAAATAAACTTTTGTTTCCTTTTAATCCTGTATTTTCATAGTTGAAAGAGATCATGGCAAACTGGGTTCTGGTGTTTGACAATGAACCTATAAATAGGAAATCTGAGGCTATCTTAAGACTTCTTATATGCAAGTTGAAAAAAATTCTATGTGTGTATGTATACATGTGCTCGTGTATATACATATTTATATAAGCCATGGAGGGTTTTTTATTTCATCTCATCATTACATGTCCTCTAAAATACTTGAGGTTTTTCTATTACATTAGTAAATGTTCTGTAGCTGTGACTAGTGCATTGTAAGCAAGCTGTGTTAACATAAGTCATCCTACATAATCAGAAAGGAGAAATTCAAGATGCATTCTCTGGTTTGGATGACTTCTGAAGAGTCTTTAAGAGAGCTTTATACATGATTTTTGAGCTCTATATATTATTAATATCTATAAAGGCTTTGTACATGTACTGTCACACCCAACCAATTCTACTTCATTTTTGACAGTCTAAGAGTAGCATGACTCTTGATTTGTCTGTGCCAAATCAGACTTCATATATAGAGTACTTCAGCTTAGAAGATTTGATTATTGAATTAGATTAACTGTTAAATAAAGTTAACCTTAAACACTATATTAATTCCTTAGTGTACTGTGCAAAAGTACCGTATTGATTCCTGCCACAATACTCAATTTCAATTAAGTTGTTTCCGGCCTAAAATTCTATGGACTAAAAACAAAATAAATTTAAAATTAATACCATCAATCCCTTAATTTATGCCACCTAAAGGAAACAAATCTGTATTTTTGTCTGACCCACACTTGAGTCAAAATGATCATTGTGAGTTTATTCACTGCTGAATGCAGTACTGCCTTTAGGCAAGCAAAATCAAGTTAGATTTCTCTTCAAGACACTGAGCAGTATAAAATGGATGTGCAGAAAAGTTCACTTTTGAAACTAGAGCAAACAGAAGACTGAAGTACAAATTCTTGCAGCAAAGAAGGCCTTATTACGAAGAACTGCTGCTTATTTGCTGCAGAGTAACAGTATGTGTTTGTGTTTTTTCTTACTGCAGCTTCTCATGCTCTGTGTCTTACAATGGTTTAAAGTTTTCTTTTTTTTTTAGCCCGCTTGGGGAGCTAGTTCAGGTGATAAGGAAGGCTTTACCGGAAGAACCAGTTTGAGTAAAGATGAGACTGAGACTTGCACGTGGAGTAGAGTCATGTTTGATGTGTAATAATCCCATTACATGATAAAAGGCTGAAAAAAAATACAGTGAAATAAAATTGTTAACCGCATAGCTACTGTTCCTTACAGTATTGTGCGTTTGACAGTTTACCGAATCTGATATATTTGAAGTGCTCTAACCCCTGCTGTGGAATCTTTCCTTCAGCAAACAAAGTGTACATACTTACAAACACATATATGTGTGCGCGTGTGTCTTTTTTATCCTTAGCGAACAGCCCCGGTCCAAAGCCTTCTAGCAGAGGGACTTGATTCCTGTCAGGGGTTGCTGCCAAGACATCGGAAGGATTTTTGACCAAGGTTTTCTAAAGCTCAGTGTCACACCTGCCATGCTTTACAAAGGAGGGGGTTTGGATGCATAGTCCTAGCATCTGCTGTTACTTTGTGTTGTTCCTTTTTTCTTTTTGTCTTCGTCTCTCTCCTAGAATTAAGCAGTGTTCACACTAGTCTTGAAATAGTTGACTGGGTAAAACGTATTTCCCATAATAAAACTTACCCAAATTTGTATATCTGTTAACTTTTAATGAAGAGGTAGTGTGGACACAGCATGTCTAACTGAAGATTAACCCCTTATATTTAGGCTAGTAATAAATTCAGTAATATAGGTTAATAATTTGTGCTTGTGTTTTATAAATTCATTTTTTGACATAGCATAACAGGATGGTAGGTTAGGCATCTGAATTTAGTTAAATAGTCTTTAAGGGGTTAATCCTGAAATGTGAAACAGGTGCAAAAATCCACAGATTAAATATTACAAGAGTTTCTTTGATACATTTTTTCGGTCAATGTACTCTCAGTGCAATAGGTGCCTTGGCAACTTCTGACTTTCAGACTCTTTGAGTTTCAAGGGTATTTGTATGATATCTGTTAGTAGCACATTTAGGTCAACATTTCCAACACTGAGTAAGATCCTCTTTTGTGCACTTAAACTGTAATTCTGCCTTAGGAACATTATTTTCCAAATTGAAGTTTTTCAGAGCTAGAAGTAATTGGAGTTTCAAATTACATAATGAATTGTTGTGCTAAAAGTTTGCACAATGTCACCTATTTGCATACTAATTTTAGAATATTGTAAATAATTTACTGATTAGGCTACTAGGCCCAAAACAACCCATTTTTTTTAGTTTTAATTTCTCAGCCTTACTTTGCCACTTTTCTCCTGCTGTGGGTTTCCTCTACACTACTCTTGTCTCTTATATCCAGGTTGTACTCATTTCATCAGTTATCTTACCTGGCACCTCTCTTCTATAGGTTTGAGTTTGAGGGGTTTTTTGTTTGTTTTGTTTTGTTTTAAAGGAAATACCACTTCAAATGTCTTCATTTGCTCTGTAAATGCCTTGTTAGTGCAGTTTTTCATCTTTCCACTTTAACATACAGTCCGTAAGTTTCAATATCTGTATGAGAAGATACCTGTGTTCTTCTCAGCTTCATTCTTATTTTGAAATCCTCCCCCTTTTAACCCTATGCAGAGCAATGGGACTATCCTATTAAAAAATGTTCAAATCTGAATGTAGTACTTAAGATTAAATTTAATTACTATATTGCAAAATTGTGCTACCATGTTTATTCATGGCTTTTTAGCTGCCTGTATAGTAAAGTATCCTACTATTTATTTTACATTTGTGTAAAACAAGTGGTTTCAGAGCTGTCTCTCTGCAGCATCCCTAAAAGCTTCTCCTTGCAGGCGTGTTTCATATGTCTCAATATATTATAAATTTATATCATGCTGGAGTAAACTATGTTGTTGATACAGCCAGCTCCTGAGTGCCATTGAGTGAGGGCTTTTTGTTTCATCTTATCTGGTGTATCACCAGTTATGGCACCAATATGATTTGTTGCTAGTCTCAGTAGCCATTTTCATAATGAGTTAAACAAACAACTTTTAAAGCTGATCATGGCATTCTGTCTGTACAATTTTCAAGTAATCCAAGGATACCATTTCACGTTGTTCAGTGGTTCCAATTTCCTTGATTAAACCACTGCCAAAAAGGGCCTGTGGTCTCTTCCTTTTTGGTAACAAAGCAATCAGCTTGGTAATTAAATCCTTTTCTGAGCATTTAAATATACAAGACCTACTATATTGCCTTCATCTTTCAGGCATTCTGCTTGGTTTTTTAAACTATCTCTTGCTTTTCTTTTTCCTGCTGAATCTGAAGAAGTCCCTTTTCAGATCCTTCCATGAAACCTAAATGACATTGGAGCACATATATTATGGGCTAAGGAATTCTATTTATAAGAGAGGAGGTACTAGAAAACAGTGGAACTCTGTAATATTGAAAGAACATTTCATGTTCCTTTAGACAGGTTTTTAAAGCAAAATAATTTCAAGTTTAAGGTATGAAACAAATAACATCATTACTATACAGTTAGTGCTTTTAAGATTTGTTATACTTAGTTTTTCTTTTAAAGAGTATGTCCTAAATAACATGTGACCATTAAAATTTACAAGAAACTAAGTCTGAATGTCTCTACTTGGTTAAAGTGGATTTTTGTGTTCCTTCTGTCTTGTGTTCTCTGTGCTGGTGCACTGTGTCCAACCATCCTTCCTTCAGTATTGAATTTTAGGGGATATGTGTTTTTCCAGTGTTAGCTTAAATAAAGAAGTACTACGCATTGCATGATCTGCAGTGCATTTGAAAATAACCTCAGAGCTAAAGTATAATATGCTCTTGGTCTTCATACTGGGTTGATGCCCTGATCCTAATTGAATGACTTTTACTGAACATTTACATTTTTTGTTCAAGGGTTTAAACCTTAAATGGCATGTGTGACATTGAAGCTACTTTAAGGAAGTGTCTTGCTCACCTGGTCAAACACCCATTCCTCACTGCATTTTGCCAATTCAATCCATTTTAGATGTAACCTCGGGTATGGTGAAAGACCCACCGGACGTCTTGGACAGGCAAAAATGCCTTGACGCTCTGGCTGCTCTACGCCACGCTAAGTGGTTCCAGGTTCGGAACATCATTTTACTTTCTTCTTGTAGCCTTATGAGAGATTAGTTCAGTTGCGATATAAATGTTTAATTGTGTGAAAACACTCAGCGTTGTTCATGCTAATAACATTTAATATTTTCCTGGTCCCAAAATTTAAATGTAGAAAGTTGAGTATAGAGGAACTGCTTTATGCAGTTATTTCTCATTTGACATTTTTTTTCTGGTCATGGAGAAGGCGATGTTGAAAGCTTGACTCGCTTGGGGTGATCATATGTTGTATATTTGTTATATGTTCCATAAGGCTGCAGAGTAACTTTGCTTTCAATAATGGAATATGTGTTTAAAGCTTTGTGTTTAGATTTAAGACTTTTTTTTTTTCCTATTTCTTTAAGTGCATTAAGTGTAGGGAATGAAAGGTGAGAAGCAACTGTTTGGTTTAGTGACTTTGCATTCTGGCAAAGGCACAATAAAGAAACCAAACAGATTCCCTTGACCTTTCAATCTCTATACCTATTTCTTAGATCTTTACTTTATCCTTTTTATTTCTAATATAGAAAGATACTGTATTTATTGTTACAAGTGAACATAGGTCAAAGTGTACAGGGGATCAAGAAATGTTATTCTTGTATAACCTGTGCACTTTGACTTCTACCACCTTAAATTACTAACCCTGTATAAAATACTGCTGTAAATGGCAGCTCATGGAATAAAGTTGTAGAATGATTTGTTTCACTCTTGTATCTGAGCTTCCATTGAACAGTGGTGTTTTAGTCTTTCAACAAGTCCTCGTTGCTGTAGGTGCTGGGATTAATTAATTTGATTTTGTATTGCTCTCAAGGCTAGAGCTAATGGTCTCCAGTCCTGTGTGATTATCATACGTATTCTTCGTGACCTCTGTCAGCGGGTTCCAACTTGGTCTGATTTTCCAAGCTGGGTGAGTAATGTTCTTTTGAATGAGTCGTCTTAATACATGTGATATTGCAGGTAACACATAGAGAAGTGTTACTACAGTTTTTAAATGTAGACTTTTTCAAAAAATAATGTAGGATTTTGTTTTGGCATTTTGGGTGTTTTTCCAGATTCTCTCTAAAAATTTAATTTTCTGAGGTTTTGTCATTTGGAGCTGGATATTTTTTTTCCGAAAGGAACTTTCTTTTTCTTTTGTATTCTCTGTGGGTAACATTCTTATTATAGATTTTAGCTTTTTTTTCCTTTACTCTGTATAAAAGAATCTATTTTTTTCCAACCACCTACTCTGAAATGCTTTGAGTTTACTGGAAGTTATTTAAAATAGCGTCAGCTATGCCCAGATAGTTCTGTGATAAAAGAAAGGCTACTTGAAAGAATAAATCACAGTAATTCCTGTGATCATTGATATGTTCCTTCCATAAGATGAAATACCACAGTACTTCAGTACAGTCTGTGGATGTGTCACCATTAACATTTTAATCAGTGTCACTAGATCTCTAGGTTGTACTGGGTTGCCTCTCTAAATTCTTGCAGCCAAGTGTTCTTGGAGCATTCCTTTCGCATTGACTGTCTCCAGTGATGCTTTCTGGAGTGCAGCTCGTGCTCCAGATATTAACAGATGTTCATTCTGTGGACCTGACAAAGTTAGTTTGAAACAGAATCTCTGAAACGTGCATAGTGTGGAAGTAAACTTATCTTGGTTTTGTTTCACAGACAAAATCCTGTTGCACTGTGCTGCTTCCTTTTCAGTTTTGGCAGGAAGAGCACTAGCATAGTCAAGTCAGTTCAAGTGGTTTGGCATTATTTCAGTGAGAAATGTTTTACAACTATATTAAGCTTGCAGACAATTTTATTAAATTACTATGATAATATTTATTGCTTCTGAAAAAATGTGGAGGAGTTATTTCTGGGTTTTAAATATTTAAATTTTTTTAAAAAGTTCCGGTTTCTATGCTAAATTTCATGAAAGATACACTGTAGAAATACAACTTTAAAGAAGCTAAGAAGTACGTAAGTGCCCTTTTAATATCACTATGATACCAAGTTGCCAAAGAATAAACCTTGGCATACTTTTAGATAAGCATTCTTGGAACTCTTGTAACACACACCAGGCACATAGATGAAGAACAGGGAATGTTGTTCCTTATTTCTCACGTAATCAGGCACATACAGAGGGACCTGGACAGGTTGGATCGCTGGGCAGAGACCA
>VWZZ01005536.1:4140-16644 GCA_013399095.1 Psophia crepitans
CCTTCCCTTCCCTTCCCTTCTCCCCCTTTCCCCTTCCCTTCTGAAGTACAATGATTCTTTCAAATAACTGAGAAAAAGGACCTGCAGTTACAAAAGACACTATTGCAGGTCTCTGCGTTTAGGCGTTCAAGGACTAAATGCATTGTTAATGTTAATATAGCAGATGACAAGAATAGGAAGTTTTGAAACCTTATTCAAGAAATGGTTCATGGTTACTTTTACATATATATAGAATCATTTTATTAATACAATTTTATTACTTTAACAAAAAAAAAAAAAAGTGCTTCAAATCCTTTGGAAACTAAACATCAAAGTTTGGGAAATCCAGCCCTGACTTTCCTACAGTTAATAGAGAAAAACACCAAAGAACCTCAGTGTTGCTCATCCAGATACGTAAGATATCATCAGAATTTCACTTTGGTGGTATCTCTTTTTTCCCATTGATTAGACAGCAGTGACGTGATTCAGCTGTTGGATTCAGGTTCTTAGTTTCAGTGTCTACATGTAGCAGCATGAGATAGGAGTTAAGGTTCAGTTCCCTAGTGTAGGTGTCAAGGTATAGTACCCCTTGAGATATCCCAGATGATATCCTCCAAATACTGTTTCAGAAGACCATATACCAACTGATGACACATATACAGGATAGCCTAGGCTATCTCAAATAATAGTAAGTAACTCTTTATGCTATATAGACAACCGAACCAGTCTGTAAGTGTCTGATCTTCGACTGTTAGTGAACAGGATTACATCGGTATTCACAAGAAAGTCAAGATACCAACTTAATGTTAACAAAAAGAACTTGAATAAGTTGTCTACTTTTGAGATGCCCAGAAATATCCTACCCAGCTGTTGTTTCCCCATCTCTAGGGCAGAGGTCCCCTAGAGATCCTGTGTTATGTCTACCTGAAATTATTTTATAATTCCAGTATCAGATGATATCTCATCTAGTAGTACACAATGATTTATGATCAAATGAGTCAATCCCTCAACAAACGATGCAATTGCCTGAAACAAGACTTTCAGATGTTCTCAGCATCCCACCTGGCCTCCAGCTGCTACTCCAGAAGTGCACATGGCTACTGTAAATCTTGTGTCATATTCTTCATACTCATTTGGACAGCTCAGATATCTGGGGGTTTCTTAAGTGGTGCTACATATCCTTGCCCTTATCATGGGAAAGAGGACTCCAACATTTTTTGATTATTCAGGCTTGAACTCTGCTTATACAAAACCTGGATAAAATTAAAATAAAATAAAACCTGGCAAATTTCTAAATCATCTTTGAAAATGTGAGACAAGGGAAGTTTTCAAACTGTTTTTTGGATTAAGATCACAATTTCTGGACACGTGGGTTATGGAGCAGAAAATCTTTATTTATACTTATTATTTTAATCATATTGAAGTTATAGCTTGAATCCTGACCTTTACTAAACTTTCAGCTCTACAAAACAATAATGCATTGATGATGATTACGTACCTACTGCTGTTGGTGTTGATAGTATTTTGTTATTCTAGGAAGTATCTATGGCGACTGATTTTCTGGTAACTGTTCACAAATTTGCAAAAAGGTTCATTCCATAATTGAGAAAATTACTAGACATAACAGATAATTCCCTCTAGAAAGTCAAGGAGAAGTTAGATATTATGTTACTGAGAGAATTCAGAATTATTGGTTTTTTTTGTTCTAAATATCATGTATTTGAAAACCAATAATAACGCTAGTATTCACAGCAGTATCACCACTAACATTAATTTGACTGCAGCATGAAAGAAATGTGAAAAAACTGTAAAATGAGAGAAGCAGAGAGAAAGAGGAAGGTATTCTAATGTATTGTAATCACTAATGATAAGTCATTCGTGTTATTGTCTTTACAGAGGTAGACAGGAGACATGGAGGTGAGCAATCACAGCACGGTCAAAGAATTTATTCTCCTTGGATTTCCCATTGCTCCTCACTTGCAGATTCTCTTCTTTGCAACATTTCTAATTGCCTATCTCTTAGTTTTAGCAGAAAATGTTATCATCATCCTGATTGTCTGGACAAACTATAAGCTCCACTCCCCCATGTATTTCTTTCTGAGTAATTTGTCCTTCCTGGAGATCTGGTATGTGACAGTCACGCTCCCCAAGACCATGCTGAGCTTTGTGTCAGTGACAAAGCAAATTTCCTTCATGGGATGCATGACACAGCTGTACTTATTCCTCAGCCTGGGCAACACTGAGTGTCTCCTCCTGGCTGTCATGGCCTATGATCGCTATGTTGCCATTTGCAAGCCTTTCCATTACTCTACTATCATGAGACACACTGTCTGTGTGTACCTTACTATGGGATCTTGGTTGACTGGTTTCTTAGTTTCTGGATGCAAAGTATTTTTTATCTCTCAGCTGACATACTGTGGACCCAATATAATCAACCATTTCTTCTGTGATGTTTCTCCTCTCTTGAACTTAGCCTGCACGGATATGGAAAGAGCTGCTCTTATGGATTTTGTCGCTGCCTTATTTATTCTCCTGATGCCTCTCTCCGTAGTAATCCTATCCTACACCTATATTATCTTCACAGTCCTTCATATTTCAACTGTCCAGATTTGCCAAAAAGCCTTCTCCACCTGTGCCTCCCACCTTATAGTGGTCATCGTCTTCTATGCAACAAGCATTTTCATCTATGTGAGGCCCAAAACACTTCCAGTTCATGACACAAACAAAATTGTGTCTGCTTTCTATGCTGTTGTTGTTCCTCTCTTCAATCCCATCATTTACTGCCTGAGGAACCAGGAAATCAAGGATGCTCTGCAAAAGGTCTTGTTCAGAAAAAGAGTTTCCTTGCAGATTTAATGACAGAAAAGATTGTATAGGTAAAAAAAACCCATATAGAAGTAATTGGATTTTATAATTAAATAACTTCATGAAAAGCTCTGATTTGTCTTTGATATTTTTTTCTTGAATATTGGGATTTATAGGGAACCGATTGATATGAGTGAAACAGTCTTATGCATGATCTGTCATTTTGAGTTCCACCAGTGACTTATTTTAAGGGAAGGGAGAGTTAAATGTTGTTTTAAGGGCAGGGAAGATGCCATTAGCTTTGCTTTAGCAGTCAGATCTCTGATATAATCAATAGGTAACTTTATTAAGAAAGAAAAATTTAGGCAAAATTATCTGAATTTTTCTCTGGAGGATCTTGCATTCCTTCACCGAATACATGAGGAAGTCACTCGCATTTTGTCTAGCCTAGGGTGATAGCTATCCTAACTTTAGGGATAGAGTTATCTACATAAAGACAGAAGGAGCACGGCCAGATAGCTATAAATTATGTGAATATGCTGTTGAAATTATATGTCTGTAGACCAACCTGAAGCAATTACCTCTTGGAAAAGAGGTTTCAGCTCTGATTTGAGATTCAAGGGGAGGATTCAGGATGCAGGACTTCAGGTCTCAGGCAATTTCTATTGTCTCTTGCTGAAGCTCCAAGATGATGTTTGTGCCTGCCAGAGGTGTCTGCTGTTTCAGGATCTTTGTCAACAAATTAAGGAGCTGTGGGAAGAGGTCAGCAGACTGTATCATCAGAGATGACGATAAAATTCATTGACAGATCTGAGACCCTGCAGACACAAGACCATGACCTCCAACTGTACAGAAGGAGGGAGAGCCATAGTGAGACCATAGCTGGTTAGGTATTGAAGACTTGGGCAATGGAAGCACCGTAACAGTAAAGGCTGATCCTTTACTTCTTCTCCTTGCAGATCTGCAGCTACAGAATGTTTTCAATGCCCTCGAAGTAAACAGATGGCTGAATGCTCTATCCGAAGAAGAATCAGTGCCATCTGAGCCTGAACCACACAGTAGTACCAGAAGAATGAGTAACAGTAAAAGGAAGGGTCCCCTCTGGGGGCCATAGAGGCCTGATCTGTCAACGTGAGGGGCTATCTAGAAAGATTTGCTGCTTACCAGTGGCTCAGATCAGAGCATGATTTGGAGAGAGAGCTGGGGTGTCTGCCACAGGCCCACCAAACCGTTCTCTCACTCCCCCTCCTCAGCAAGACAGCAGGAGTAAACAAGAAGAAAAATCTCATGGGTTGAGATAAAGGGTGGAGATCATTCAACGATTACCTTCCTGGGCAAAGCAAGCTCGACTTAGGGAAAATTAATTTATTATCAATTAAAAATAGATTAGGATGGTGAGAACCAAAGACAAAACTAAAACCACCTTCCCTCTACTCCTCTTCTTCCCAGGTTCAACATCACTTCTTAACTTATGACTCTTCTACGTCCTGCCTTCCAAGTGCTGCAGCAGGGTGGAGAATGGGGTTGCTGTTAGTTCACAATACTGACTCTGCTGCTCCTTCCTCCTAATTTTCCTCTGCTCTAGTATGGGGTCCCTCCCACTGGATACAGTTGTTCATTAATTTGTCCAGCATGGGTCTTCTGCACAGTGTACAGTCCATCAGGAACAGACTACTCCATAAAAGGTCTCCCACTGGCTATGGTTCCTGCCAGGAGCCAGCTCCAGCATTGGCTCTCCATGGGCTGCAGCTTCCTTCGGGGCAACTCCACCTGCTGTAGCCTAGGGTCCTCCAAGGGCTGCAGGGTAGTTATCTGCTCAAATGTGGTGCCTCACAGGCTGCAGGCTGACAACATGCTTCACCATGGTCTTCTCCATGGTTTGCAATGGAATGTCTGCTCCAGTGCACGGAGCACCTCCTTCCCCTCCTTCTTCACTGACCTTGGTGTGTGCAGGACTGTTTCTCTCACATTTTTCTCACTCCTCTCTCTCTAAACTCCCAGTGTTTTTACCCTTTCTTAAAAATGTTGTTACATAGGTGCCACCAGCTCTGCTGCTTAGCTCAGTTTCGGGCAGCATTGGGTCTGTTTTGGAGCTGGCTGAAACTGTCTCTGTTTGACATGGGTGCAGCCCCTGCCCCTTTCTCACAGAGGCCACTCTGCAGGCCCCCCTTCTTGCCATGTAGACCTAACACAACTACCAAGCTTGCCCAGCTCTTCCAACCTCAACAATTCTATGACGTTATGATTCTGCATCCTCAGATATGTTCCTCTCTTTAAGTGAAGTCAAAATTTATTTTAAAATACTTTTAATAAAAAGTTCATCTTCATTTTGACTATTTGACATTTGACTCTTAAATATGGTAGGTGGTAATTCTGTTCTCCTTGCTGGCTGGACCAGAATGCCTAAATTTCATATTGTTCATCACTCATCCTTTTTAGCATGGTCAGGCTCTGCCTGCATTGCATTACAGGAGTTACAGACTCAGGATCAATTAATTCCACACACTTTTAACTACTCACTGACGTACCTCCCAAGAAGACAGCTACATGCTGCGCTCATCACTTGTCTGTTCCACACTTGTAGTTTGACCATGTTAGTGTTCACTGTGAACATATCAGTGTTCACCTGCAATTCTGCTTTTCAAATGCCAAGTGGCACCTTCATGGTGTACTCCAGCCACAGAGGATGAAGCTGCTCTGCTTTATCTATACAGGTGGTCACAGAGGTTCTGGTGCTTAAAATCCTTATTTTCTCCCCATCCTGGGCCTAGGGAAGGTCACAGAACACAGTATGTACAAAGCCTTGTGGTTCTAATTCAAACCTCACAAGTTTCCTG
Source organism: Psophia crepitans (assembly GCA_013399095.1). Classification (NCBI taxonomy): domain Eukaryota; kingdom Metazoa; phylum Chordata; class Aves; order Gruiformes; family Psophiidae; genus Psophia; species Psophia crepitans. The sequence goes on from VWZZ01005536.1 coordinate 9,762, forward strand.
TCATAATCATTTGTTTCCCCTTTCCTTCTTCCAAATAAACTAGTCATCCTAGAAGCTGTTTCATCTTTCTCCTCAACTTCTGGTATTTGGTCCTAATACCCACACTTCCCCACACCCTGAGTGGGAAGCACGAAGCGCCTGATGAGAGGTGGCTCTGGCACAGTGTGAGCTGAGCCAGGAGTAATGATGGCCAAACCCCTCACGCACAAAGGCAGGCCCTAGGGCACGCAAGTGACCAGGAGCACGGCGAACGCAACAGGCAAACAGGGCATGGAGCAGCTGTTCATGCAGGCAGGTCGTGCAGGGAGGGCGTGCAGGAAGGATGCAGTCCTCCTCCACTCTCAAGATGCCAGCTCACCTAACGGCCATCACCCTCCCAAAAGAACTAGACGTAGCCATGGTTTCCACCCAGCCGAAAGTCATCATCAGAAAGAACACGGTGACCCAAACTGAGAGCCCATGTAAACATGCAGCTGTCCAAGTCTCTGGCTGCAGGGAGTGCCTGAGCCTGTCACTGTTACTGTGTGCAGTGTGAGCAGGTGGGTGATCTTCTCCTTCCCAAGGAGGTGGAAAGACTAAGGAGCAGGGAGTGTGAAAGGGAGATTGACTGGTGGAGCCAAGCCCTGCCATCCCTGCAAGACAGATACCAGGTGGGTGCTCCACAAGTAGCTCCACAAGTAGCAGCAGATCCCCTACCCTCTCTCTATCAGGCAGAAAGAGGGGACCTAAGAGGAATAGAAACAGGTCCCTGGTCAGACTGGCAGATGAACATCCTCCCACCCTACATTGCCCTCCCAGGTGCCCTTACACAACAGGTTTGAGTCTCTGGAACTTGAAGGACAGGAAAATGAGGACGTGGGTGACAGCCCATCCAACGGGTTTTCTACGGCAAGTCGGTCATCCCCACACCTCAAGACTGCCTCTACCAAGAACAAAAGAAGGGTCACTGTCACAGGTGACTCCCTTCTGAGAGAAACGGAGAGGCCGATATGCTGGCCTGACCCTACCCACAAGGAAGCCTGCTGCCTCCCTGGGGCCCGGGTCAGGGATGTTACTAGACAGCTCACTGATCTGGTATGGCCCTCTATTACCCATTTCCAGCATTTCGGGTCAGCAGCAATGAAATTAGAGAGAAGCCCAAGGGTTATCAAAAGGGACTTTAGGGCACCAGGGTGATTGGTCCAAGGAGCTAGTGCACAGGTGGTATTTTCTTCTGTCCCTTCAGTAGCAGACAAAAACATGGACAGGAACAGGAAAATCCACCTGATCAACACATGGCTCAGAGGTTGGTGCTGTTGGTGGAGTTTTGGTTCTTTTGATCATGGGGTAGTCTATTCAGCACCAGGTCTGCTGGCAAGAGATGGGGTCCACCTGTCTCAAAGGGGGAACAGGACTGTAGCCCAGGAGTTGGCATGGCTCATTGAGAGGGCTTTAAACTAGGTCTGAAGGGGGAAGGGGAACCAGGCTTGCTAGAAATGAGCCTAGGGGCAGCATGTCAGAGATGGGGGTGAGACCAATAGTCCAGCAGAAGTGTAACTACATTGCTGGTGATGAACTATGGGATGGCAGGCCACAATCAGAGGGGCTGCTTGCTAGTGAGATCCTTCAGTCTGCTCCATGAGGTGCTGGGTGTGTTGAAGCACATCTGAAATGCTTCTACATCAATGCAATGCAGCATGAATAACAAGCAAGAAGAGCTGGAAGCCTTGGCTCAGTCCCAGAGCTATGACATCATTTGCACAAGTGAAATCTGGTGGGAAGAGTCCTGTGACTGGTGTGCTGTGATGGGTGGTTACAGGCTCTGTTAAAGGCTCTTCAGAAGAGACAGACAGGGCAGGAGAGTTGGGGATGGTGATGNGTTAAAGGCTCTTCAGAAGAGACAGACAGGGCAGGAGAGTTGGGGATGGTGATGGTGCTCTACGTAACAGAGGGGCTGGACTGTACGGAGCTGTCAGTCAGTGACAATATGGATGAGAGCCTCTGGGTAAGGATTAAGGGACAAGCAAACAAGCGGGATGTTGTTGTGGGAATCTACTGTAGATTACCCAGCAAGGGTGAGGCACCAATGAATTATTCTTCAAGGAACTAAGAGAGACCTCCAGATCAACATCCCTTGTCCTTATGGGGGACTTCAACTTGCCAGACGTTGACTGGGAACACCACACAGCTGATACCAGCAGGTCCAGGAGGGTCCTGAAATGCCTCGATGACAACTTCCTGGTACATGTATTAAGGGAGCCAACAAGGAATGGTGCCCTCCTAGATCTGTTACATGGGGGAAGTGACACTTGGTGGCCATCTTGGCCGCAGTGACCATGTAGTAGTAGAATTTAAAATTTTTGCTTATAGGAGGAAAACTGCCACTGAAGTTTCAAGCCTTGATATGAGGAGAGATTTCATGCTGCTCAGGGAACTAGTTAGTAAGGTCCCCTGGGAAACTGGTCCTAAGGCATCGGAGTCTATCAGTGCTGGTCACTTTTTAAGGGCCACTTCCTAAGTGCTCAGGAACAGGCGTTTCCAAATTGTCAGAAGTCAAGTGGGGCGGCAGAAGGCCAGCTTGGCTGAACAGGGATCTTGGTTGTAGGATAAATGACTTGGATGTAGGACCAGAAGGTGTTCTGAGCAAGTTTGCAGATGACACTAAATTGGGAGGAGCTGTTGACTCTGTTGAGGGTGGAGAGGCCTTGCAGAGAGATCTGGACAGATCAGAGACCTGGGTAATCACCAGCTGCATTAAGTTTAACAAGAGCAAGTGCTGGATCCTGCCCCTGGGCAGGGGCAGCCCTGGCTGTACATACAGACTGGGCGATGAGATGCTGGAGAGCAGCTGTGCTGAGAGACACTGGGGGGGGTCTTGGTCGACAGCAAGTTGAACATGAGCCAACAGTGTGCCCAGACTGCCAGGAAGGGCAACTGTGTCCTGGGGGACACCAAGCACAGCATTGCCAGCTGGTCCAGGGACAGGACTGTCCCCACTCTACACTGTGCTGGTGCGGCCTCACCTCAAGATCTGGGTGCAGTTCTGGGCTCCATGGTACAAAAAGGACATAAAACTATTGGAGTGTCCAGAGGAGGGCAACAGGTTGGGGAGGGAGTATGAGGAGGGGCTGAAGGCTTGTTCAGGCTGGAGAAGAGGAGGCTGAGGGCAGAGCTCATGGCGGCCTACAGCTTCTTCCCAAGGGGGAGCCAAGGGGCAGGCGCTGATCTCCTCCCTTTGGTGCCCAATGATAGAACCCGAGGGAATGGCATGGAGCTGTGACAGGGGAGGTTTGGGTTGGAGATCAGGAAAAGGTTGTTCCCTCAGAGGGTGGTGGGGCCCTGAAACAGGCTCCCCAGGGCAGTGGTCACCACACCAAGCTTGGCTGAGTTCAAGCAGCATCTGAACAATGCTCTCAGTCATCTGCTCTGATTGGGCTGGTTCTGTGTGGAGCCAGGAGTTGGACTCGATGGTCCTTATGGGTCCCTTCCAAGTCAAGATACTCTGTGATTCTATGATTCTTTACAGTCACTAAGGCAACTCAAACACTTGTCCTTTGAGAGGCGGAATGAAACATTATCCACAGCTGCTCAGCTGTCCATTTTCTCCACTACAGCTGAGACCTAAGGGATATGGCCAGATGAGAGTTAGGATGTAATTCTTCTCATGATATCGTAGACATGGAATAAAGATAAGACTTTTGTTTCCTCCAAAGACAGAAGAGAACTCTAGAATGATGAACTGAGAGATGAACAGCTTCCTTTTACTATTTTATATTTAGCTGGCTAAATCACAGTTCTTCAGTGAGGAAGTCTACACATAAACTAATTATTTTTTGGTGGGTTTTGTTGTGGTATCTTTTTTTTTTTTTGTCAGTGGTGAGGAGAAATCTATGATGCATTCAATACTTTCCTTATGGTAGAAAGCTGAAACTGCTAAGATTTATACCTTAAAAGTATGGTAAAAACATGTCAACAGAAGTATCTATCTGAGTTGCTCAACCTCAACTCCTTAACTGGGAAGATGCAGTTCTCCAGAAGGTCTTCTATCTGTTGGTCCAGTAAGTGTAGGCATCTAAAAGAATGTGTGTGTGTGTGGTATCTCATTTGAGGTGTTTCAGTCATTATTGGTTGTGACATGGATACTTATGTGGTTCACTGTCTTATGTACATGTTCTGTGTGAAACTGGTTGACAGACATAGTATCAGTCTAGGAATTATTTATTAAGTTAATTATTTATTTCATGTTAGATGAAAGTTTAAAGAAGTAGTAATTTTTTACATGGTTTGGATAATGATCTTTATTCCAGGACTGACTGACTATTGTCCTTTAAAAGATCTTCTGGTTTTGATGATCTAAGAAACAGCATTAATACTCAGTCACATATCTTTCATCACTGTCCCAGTAGGTCTTTGATCTGCCACACCATCATGCCATGCTAGTGTATTAAGCAGACATCTAAAACGGATAGGTGAACTGTGCTCAGGAGCTGACTTACTGTCTGTACTGTATACATGCCTGTTGTTTATTAAAGAATTGAGATAGCTAGCTCAAACACAGGTGAGAAGTAGTTCTGACATAAAGGGAGCAGATGAGTTTATCCCAACATAGACAGTTATTGCTGTTTTAAATTCTTGGAATACCTTACCTGCCTACCAGCAGCCACTCAAGTACGGAACAGGTCCCTTCAATAAATTTGTCACTGTACTGGCAGCATATAATGTCTGAGATAGTCCTGAGAACATAAAATGGCAGTTGATCCTCACTGCTCAGGTAACAAGAGCCCATCTAGAAATGAATCTTGAGATTTAAGTTAGCATACACAGGATGGAGAAGTTCAGAGTGAGAATAACCAAATAAATCAGTACTGCAGAGAAGCGTGCAACACACCCCACTCATCTGCACACGTAGTCAGTACCTCTACATTTAAACGAGTTGGAATAAAGGCAAGAGACAGTCTTCCCAAATAATGAAGAGATACATAGAAAGAAGAAATTATGTTCCTCGGCTGGAAGTTTGCCATGTAAAAGCGATTATTGTCTCCTATTCTTCCTTGTGATATAGTGTGATTATTGATTTACTAGATTTGCTGTATGCACATCCCTTCTTTGTTTTGTGAATCCTAGATGCATTCAGCAAGAGACAGATTGTAATCTATCCAGTTTAACTACAATGATGTTTTCTTTTGGCTTGCTCACATGGGGCTTTAAGATTTTCTTTGTATTCACCCCAGTGTAGAAGGCAAATATTTAATAAGCTGAGTCAAAACCAGCTGCCCTCTGTTCCCTTTGCAGTCCAGGTCATAAATAGGTACTTACAGAGGGAAATTCCTCCCATCATAAGGCAGGCATTCGCTTTAAAAGCATTTTATTCTCCGGAAGCGTTGAGTTGTCCTCATGGACTGTAAAGCAGGGCAGGCTGCTTTCATGAAGCAGCTTTCATGAACTGTCTACATTGCAGACAGATAAAAGAAGATAAAAGATCAGTCCTGTGACAGTCTCAGAGGCTGCATAGAGCATAACTGCTAATCTGTAGATCAATTAATTTGAACTGCATGTGTATGGGGATTCTGACTTCAATTCTTCTGCCTGTGTATAAGGATCTAGAACCATTTGAGATCTCAGAACCAGAAACCTGCAGGTATAGAGAGTCAGCCACTCTCTGGATATGATCTTGCCAAACACTGCATTTCCCTCTGCAGAAAAAAGTTTCTCCTGATGCACCTCACTAAGTCACATTTTGTGGCTTTTGTCCGATGTTAGTCTTTCTGTCACAACTGAGAAACTAGCTTCGTCATCCTTGTAACTCCCCCTTGAGCTGCTGCAGGCTGCTATTAGATCACCTGTTAGCCTTCTCCTCACCAGACAAAACAAGATGAGCCCTATTCTTGGTATCTGTCCTCTAGACCACATTTGGCCATATTGGTAAGCCTCTGCAGGACTCTCCCCCGTTCCTCTCAGCCCAGCCTGAGCCAGGGTGCTCAAAACTGAACACAGTATTCCAGGTGTGACTGTGTGAGCCCTGCACAGTGGGTGAGCTTTACATCCTCCCAACTGCTAGACACACCACTTTTATGATAGCCTAGAATACAGTTTGCTCAAGGCTGCCACAACGGATTCTCAGCTTCACTGAAGTATGTGGTTATTTTGGCTGAGGTACAGAACTTTGTATTTTCTGTTCTGAAAACTCTGTATTTCCACACCAGGTTTCCTTTGCCCCAGTCCTGCGTATATGACACGTTCTTTATAGCATACTTTTTTGTTTCCAGCTGCTGCTCCGAAAAGGCATCGGTCTTCTGTAGGTGTTGTGGAGTATTTGCTGGCCCATTAGAGATGGTTTGGATACAATAGGCCACCCAGAATGTCGCTAGACATCAGCATATATTTACCTGGTCCAGGACTTTCATGGTACCTTAGATGATGAGGCGTCTACAGCGTAGATGCAGATTCATGTAACGTGCATGTTTACGTGCGTGCTGAGGGCTTTGGTTGTGGTTGTATGAGCACAATCCAACTCAATATAATGGAGTCCAAATAGCTATCCAGCTTTGCAAATAAATGAACTGCCTTCTAAAACTCCTTTCTGGACTCCTTTGTCTCAACTGTTTGTGACTACTTTAAGTGGAGTAAGAATTGAGAATATCCCAAGTGGCACTAGACTGCTGCATTTAGGCAGCTGAACTCAGTCTTAAATATTTACATGCTAGGTACTTAAAGTGGGACAAATGAATCCTATATCTAACATAAAGCTAAATGTAAACCTTTACATAAAAGTCCATTTTGCAGCTGAGATTTCAGTTGATAATTATTGCACATGACTGTGAGTACTTAAATCAGGTGTGCAGGCATCAAATCCAGCTTCCATGTGCCAACGTCATCAATGGTGATTGTCCTGGCTGTGGCCAGG
>VWZZ01005539.1:8115-20215 GCA_013399095.1 Psophia crepitans
TCTCTTTTTTTTTCTTTCTCTGTGGGCGGGACGACGCGATCAGAAAGTTTTCACGTTCCCAGCCGCGCTGGCAGGAGATGCGTTAAGTCAGCACAACGCTCGAGTCCCGAGCGCCCGTATTTAGATAACGCGCTCGTTGAGTCACGGCGGCGTCTCCAGCCAAGTTTAAGAAATCAAACCAGGATTTGGGTATCAACATCATCGCCAGGTTCAAACGCAACAGGCAGCTTCAGACTGCGGGGATCTCAAACGACATCGCTGCTCCCAAAGCCCTAATGAAGGAAAATTGCCTGTACAGGTCCTTTCCAACCCAAAGTGTTCTATGATTCTATGAAAAGAAATGGGCAGGAATACAGGAAAAGCTGCTGGAGCCTCGAATAAAGGGGAAAAAAGGCTCATTTCAGCAGCAACAAGGTCAGTCAACGTGCACTGAACTTCGGAAAAGTCTTCAACCACAGAAAGGGAGAAATTCTGGGGACAAAAAGCAAAGCGAAACATTTAATTCCCACACTTTCCATAGAATACTTGACATCTAAGTGTTTTCACTGTGCTTTTAAAATGGGGAAGGAGGCAGAAATCATGAAGAAATTAAACTTATTTCAGGCCACATAAAATGTTTTTGCTCCTTCAACAAAAGGCAGAAATTACGTCGCATCTGGGTCCAGCCCAGGAGAATTTTCCCCTAATTGCTGGTGCAATCACAGGAACAAAAGGCAAAGGCTTTTTGGTGTCTGTTTGTTTTAACTACAGCATTTGTACACATCTGGGAGCCTTTTGTCTCCTCATCACGCTGCCCTGATGTCAGGAGTCATTTGCTGGAGGCAAGTTTACACAGAGGCAGCTAGATTGGGGTGACTCTGAGGGAAGTAGAAGACTTTTCATTCAACGCCATCTCAGGTCCCTCTACAACTCACTGGAATATTTAACCATTGCCCAAAACATCTCCCCATCCAAGTAGTTACATGCCTTTGCTGGCAGCGTTGTGACATTCCACAGTCGCTGGTTTATGTCTCGAGCATTTACAAACAGGGAACAGAGTGTGGGATAAATTAAATGACTCATCCGGATCGCAGAGCGAGTCTGCGGTTGACCAGGGACGTGATTCAAAGTCTCCTGAGCAGGAGGTCAAACCACGCTGGGAGTTTTTGGCTCTAAATTTACAGGTCATCAAAAATATTCTACGTTTGTGGAGAGGTAGGGCTTGACAGGGGGTTGAGATTGTGCTCTTCCCATGGACTCTTCTCAGTACCTTTTGGAGGTGCCTTAAAAGCAACCTGTGGATCCCTGGCCAGTCCAGACAACAGCAAAAGCTGCAGGGCTGGCTCCAACATCACAGGTACTGAGGAATTAGCTCTGAATTAGCTGAGGGGGGTGATGATCACCTTCCATCCTCCACACCGTCCCTTATAGGATGCTCCATAAAGCACTTAGGGTTGTGCAATGTCCTTGGCATGACAGCACCAGCTGTGAGGACCACACCATTGGGACCACCGTGGAGGACGGGGAAGCACAGTGGAGGCCAGTGGTGTGCTTGGAGGCAGTGGCCAGTCAGAGGTGGGCTAGCTAGGGAGTACCCCCAGCTGGCCAACATGAGCAAGGAAAGGGCTTAGGAAGAGAAAGGGGAAGGGTCTCCTAACATCGAGTCCGAAAGCCTGCTCTGCTCCAACGGGGCTCTGTCAGCCCAGGAGGGCCAGCAGAAGGACAGAGAAGAAGGGCACACAAGTTCAACCCAGCTGCCTCTTCCTCTCCTGTCCCACTGCCAGGACTGGGCTCGTTCCCACGGACGTCATTCAAGAAAACCCCGTGTGTTTCACGGAGTCAGCTGGATCAGACCATCACACCGAGCCCAACCCAACAATTTTGCCACCCCAATCACCTCACCCCCGCAAGACCTCCTCCGCCCTCCCGCAAACTTACAAACTACCCAAATTTTTTTGAGGGAGAGGGGTGAGAAGGACGGGAGACCGGGCTACATGTTCCTTTAAATGCAGACTTCAAAGGGCGAGAGAAAGTCAGGTAACACTTTCAGATCTCAGCAAAAGAGGAGTCTTGTTGCAACACGAAACTCCTTGGTCAGAGAGAAAACCACACAAGCTTACTGCCTCTAGTGTTTATTGGGGTATGGCGCACGCCGAAGGAGAAAGGCTTGAGGAAACAAGCACAATTTTTCCCATGATGACAAGGAGAAGGTGAACCCTGAGCAAAACTGAACCTTTTACAGCAGCTTCGAAAGAACACGGGTGAAACTGCCGGTATCTGGCTTGGGGCAGCGGGGTAAGAAATGTCTTCAGCTGGGACTAGTCACCATCAGGAAAACCTTGGTTTGGAGTTCGAGCCCTGGCTGATGAGTTGTAAAACTGCACCACGTCTGGATCCAGCACAAGATCTGGAAAGGAGTCGAGCCTTCCCGCAGGCTTCCCGGGACACGAGTTCTCCGAGCAGCACGGGGACCAGGCCCCTGCACCCGTCGCTGGTAGGATGCCCCTCGCTTGGACCACGCTGCTTTATGGCTTCATCCCAGCCGTGTCCGAGGCTTTCCAGGGGACGGGCAGGTCCTGCTTCCAAAAGAGTCCCAGCAGCCTGATGACCAGCAGCTTTGCAGTGTCCCGAGGGGAAGCGAGCTGTTCTCACACGCTGTTGAGAATCTCAGTCATTAGCCATGAATACGGCCGGTTTTTACTTTTCTGTGCGGTTTCTGAAGGATGGTGGGGCTTTAAAAGGAAATAGATGGTTGCCACCGTGGCAAGGAAGGGGGGGTGGTGGCCATCATGAAATTTGCTTCCTTTCTCCTTTGGGTGCCGGGGAGGGGTGGGATCGCTCGCTTTCCTAGACACTCCGCTTGGCAGACGAAGAGCTGGTGGTCTTCTTCAGGATGGTGCCAGACCCCACCACCACTGAGTTAGGCCCTCCGCCCACAGAGCAGAATCCTGCTCCTCCAGAGCCAAATCCCCCCCCAGCACCGAATCCTCCCCCAGAGCCAAATCCGCCCCCTCCTAGGCTGTAGCAGAAGCCAGCACCGCCTGTGTTACAGCTGCCTCTCCCACTTCCAGCACCGAATCCAATTCCTCCTCCTCCTCCTCCAAGGCACAGTCCACCGCCGTATCCACCTCCCACAGAGCTGCTGCTGCCTCCCACCACAGCTGCAGAGAAGAACAGAAGGCACGAGGTTACCTCTGATGCCACCATAAAGTGTTGGAGCATCAATCCCCACCCACCGTGCTCCCTCAGGAGCAGGGAATGCTACTTACAGATGCTCACGGTGCTCTGACACTCTCCAGACATCCTGCAAGGAAAAGAGATGGAGCGTCAGCTCCAGCCAGAGCATCTAGACTGGTCCACCTCTGTGAAGCCAGGCTTGGTCCATCAGACCAATAACGGCAGCTGTATAGGACCATAGTCCATAGCTAATGGAAAACCATTAATATTTTAACAGAGGAGATGTGATGTGCCCCGTTCTTCTCATTGATTTAGCAGGAATCAGTCAAGCTTTTGCTACACTCTCACCCACCTGCACTCCTCTCCTTCCAGGAGTTTTCTGTAGGTCGCAATCTCAACATCCAGGGCCAGCTTGACGTTCATGAGCTCCTGGTACTCACGGAGCTGTCGGGCCAGGTCTGCCTTGGCTGTCTGCAGGGCTGACTCCAGCTCAGTCAGTTTGGCCCTGGCATCCTTGAGGGCCACCTCCCCGCGTTCCTCAGCATCCGCAATGGAGCTCTGCAGAGTTTCACACTGGAGGACAAGACATGGATGTGATGAGCGAGGCAGGGGCAGCCATGGCCCCAGACCGCTTGGGCTCAGCTATTCACAAATACAGCAGGTTCCCTCCCACTTACGGTGACTGTTACCGGACTATTTGTTTTTGGGGAAGCTCTGAATGGCATTACCAAGAGCTCATACCCATTTCTCAAAAAATGCAGTGCCTACCTGCTTCTTCACACTCTCAATCTCAGCCCGTATCCTATGGATCGCACGGTTGAGCTCAGAGATCTCCATCTTTGTGTCCTTAAGACTGTCTCCATGTTTGCCTGCGGTGGCCTGCAGCTCTTCATACTGGTAGGCAGAAGTGAGAGGAGTATGTTAGGTCCACCACAAGTGGTTCCTCACAACAGCTCTCCATACCAAGCCAAGGTGAGCATGCATATGCTGGCTCCGGTCTGGCCAGAGTACCACCAATATCCTGGGTCCCAGCATCATCTGAGCTACCACTGGTAACTCTTCCTCCTCCGCACCCAGCCATGATCACAAGCAAAGTGTGGAGCACTCACCTTGCCTCGGTACCAAGTCTCAGCCTCCACTCGGCTCCTGTTGGCGATCTCCTCATATTGGGCTTTGACTTCTGCGATGATGCTGTCCAGGTCCAGGTTCCGGTTGTTGTCCATGGACAGCACCACAGAGGTGTCAGAAACTGTTTTCTGCATCTGAGACAGCTCCTGTAATCCATACCAGATCTGGCTTTAGCCCGGCCATCATTTCCTCGCACTGTCACAACCCTTCTCCACCCCAGCATCCCCCTCCAGAGAGCAGCCGGACCACTTACCGCTTCATAAAGACACTTCAGGAAGTTAATCTCATCTGCCAGAGAATCTAACTTGGCCTGAAGTTCCACCTTGGTCATATAGGCTGCATCCACGTCCTGCAGGAGAAATGGGAGGTGAAAACCTTCTGCCTGACACCATTTTATGTAAGATTTAGCTTCCATGGTGCCCTGTTTCCCTGTGACACATACATCTAGAGGTCCTGGTTTAGGGCTGGTGCTAACGAATCAGTGCTGACGCAAGCAAGACCTCCTCTGAACCAAAATGTATCTTTGCGTTAAAGAAAAAAAAAATAAAAGTACTTTACCTTCTTTAGGAGCACAAAATCGTTCTCTGCAGCTGTCCTCTTGTTTATTTCCTCTTCGTACCTGTTGATGATAACGAGGTAGATTGAATCTGTCTGCTTATTTTGGCTCCAGCTGCTGCTGGCAACTGGGCGCTGTTGGCCTCAGAGGAATGAACGCAGCAGAAGTAGAGCTGCCATGAGCAAGATTCATGGACAAGCAACGGCACTTCGCCTTTGGAGACGAGTCCTGGCTCCTGCCATCTCCAATGCCTGGCTGAAGAAAGCCTGCAAAGACGAATCTTATCTCTGCCCAAACAGAGTCCTGGTGGCTGTGGCCACGCCAACTCTTTCCCCAAGACCCAAGGACCTTCAGGTCTTCAGCATGGGCCATTTCCAACTGCTCATTGCAGCAGGTAGTTGCTGCAGAGCGTTGAGCAGTGGAGAGGATCCCCAAAAGGAAGTCAGTTTTCAACCTGTAACCTCAGTAGAGCACAGGATCTGGCTGATCCCAACGTGTCCCAGACAACTTTCCCACCAATTTCTGTGACTCCTTCAGCGGAAGCATTTCTCCAGGCTTTGTTCTTTTCTAACTGTTTAAATTAATCTAATAAATAATAGCAGGAAAACAATCCTTTCTTTTTTCTTTTTTTTGGTTTTTTGGGGGTTGGGGTGGGGGATGCCCCACATCGTCTTTCCAAAGAAAGCTCTAAGCTTCAAATCATGAAGGATATTATGGGAAGGAATCCAAGAGGAAATTCATGAGGAAATTATAGTAGCATTTAGCAACTGATCTAATTAGTTCATTAAATCATAATGTCATGGGTGCTTAAGTGAGGAAGACAGGAGAGGATCCTGCTTTAGTGAGAAGCCCAACTCAGACAACAGCACATATTGAGAAATACCTTGAAAAATCACCGCCTGTTGTCAAAACTCAGTTGACGAAAACTTCCCCAAAACCTTCTACATTTTCTAACCATTGAAACAAGAGAAATATTGCCATGTCTGATGAGTCCTTGAATTTTCTGACTGTTCAAAGTGAGTTTTTAATCTCTACTTTTTCACCACCAGACAACCCAACTGTGACTACACCGAGGACAACCTACTTGGTCTTGAAGTCTTCCACCATATCTTGGAAGCTCCTCAGCTCTGACTCCAGCTGATGCTTCTCACTGGAGAGGAAGTCCAGCTGCTTCCTCAGCCCACTGATGTAGGTTTCAAAATAGGGGTCGAGGTTCCTGCCACCTGTCCCTGTGCCACTCTGTTCCTGCAGGAGTTTCCACTTGGTCTCCAGGACTCGGTTCTGCTGCTCTAGGAACCGGACCTAAATGATTGCAGGAGTGGGTAGAAAAAGAGTCAGACTATTCACAAAAGCATCTTTTCAATTATTTTCTCTCCACATTTTCCGTATCTTTTTCCCATTGAGTTTAACCTTCCTGCCTGTTAACATCTCCAGTGGGCAATAGCTCCAGGCTCCCACTAGACAGATGGGACCACAGCGCTAGGATGAGTGGGCAAAGATGGGTCTCCTTCCCACTCCGATCTCAGTCTCTAATCAGGAGAAACAGAGTGAACTTGACAGCTTTGGCATCTTCTCCTTAAAAATAGGCTGAAACACCCAAAGCCCTTCACCGCACACATGGACAGAGGCCATCAGCAGAGACCCCTCGCAGGATGCTCTGCATGTAGGTACATGGTCCCACAGTTTCATACCAGCACCATGGTCTTAAGAACTAAGGATCCTGTTCCTGGGTTTCTCCATAACCTTGGGAAAGTCACTTCTCCAGCCACCATCTCTCTGTCTGCAAGGGTTCTTTGGGGTAATCTGGGCAATACCTGGCTCTCTGGGTATTATTGGATGGGTATCTCACAGTAATTGCAACCGGCACAAGCCGTGGTGAGCTCAACCCTCCACCTCCCAGCCCCGGGTTGAAGCCACTCTCACCTTGTCAATGAAGGAAGCAAATTTGTTGTTCAGCACCTTCATCTCCTCCCGCTCATGTGTTCGCACCTTCTGGATCTCAGGGTCGATTTCAAGGTTGAGCGGGGTCAGCAGGCTCTGGTTGATGGTGACTTCCCTGATGCCGCCCAGCGGGCAAGGGGGAAAGCCTTGACCTCCCATCCCGCCATCAAATCCTCCACCAAAGCCACCGAAACCACCACCGAAGCCTCCACCGATGCCACATCCAGCCCCACTCCCATAGCCACCACCAAATCCTGCCCCAGCACCGTAGCCATACCCAAAGCCTCCTTGGCCACCAGCCGCAAAACCTCTGCAGACTCCACCACCTCCACCGAATCCTCCCAGAGAGGTGCTTTTACTCCCTCCCAAGCAATAGAGGCTCCTGCTGCTGAAGCCACCAGCATTTCCAGGTCCCCTGCATCCTCCACGGGACACAGAGCTGAACGTGACCTTGTTCCTCCCTCCGAAGCAAGCGGAGCTGGAGCTGAATCCCTTGCTGAGACCACAGGACTGACGAGACATGGTGACGGGTCCCCAACAGTCAACCCGTGAAGAGAGAAGAGCCGAGCGGTGCGGTGCACAAGAGGAGGTTTGGAGGAAAGAGGAGACGAGTCCTGTGGGTGCAGTGGCTGTGTGCCCCTTTTTATGTGCTCAGGGAGTTGGCCGGGTGTCAGGGGAGTGGAGATATCTTCTTTCTTTCTTATTCTATTCATTGTTTTAGGACTTGGAAGGATGCCCTCCTCTTTGTGCCACCACCACGACCTGCCTCAAAACACTCCCTCGAGAGCTAAGAAAAACAAAGCCATTGTTGGTGTTGGAAGCACAGCTCCAAATCAAATTCCCTTAGCTGCAGCTGTCAACTCGTCACGGGCCTTTCTGAGCCTCCTACGGTGAAGACAAAGCACTACAAATTCCTTCACATATTACACCCTCAAGGGAGACCCTTGTTTTAGCTAAATCACTCATTTTGAGCCTGGTGGCAGGTGCTTGGTTCACTGAATTCCAACAAAAACGTGATTTCTCAATCACACCCTCGGATGCACTCTGGTTCAACCTTCTGCACAGAAGAGGGTTGACTTGGGTTGTCCAAAACTGTTTCACAACCAGAGAGCATTAGTGCTTGGCAGGGTTATAAAATTACCTTTATGTCAAGAAAGATAACTTAGAAACACTTTTAAGAAGGTTTTAAAGCCATTTTAGATCACTCCGAGTAGCGTTTTGAGCCTGGAGGGACACGGAGGGGTTTGCAGAGGCCAAACTATCTTGACATTTCCGTGTTGCGCGCCCTTCCCCTGGGTCGAGATGCCATCACCAGCTCTGCTCCATGTCCGTGTCAGCAGGTCAGGACCCCTCCCAGGCTGGAAGCCTTCCAGCATTGCCGCGATATTTCCTCATCGTCCTCGCAGGGTCTGCAGCCGCGAGCCCCCTCCCCAGCGCGTGGCACTTGGCAAAGCCGCTCCCGCCCTAAAACAACAAAAAAAAAAATACGACTTAATTGCTTAACCACTTTTAATTTATATTTTAATGAGCGGAGGTGTCTGCAGATGCCTTCCAACCGAGGATCCACGTTTATCCCGCCGTTACAAAAAAAAAAGAAAAAGCCCTAAAACTTCCCCCCAACCCACGAGCTGCAGCTGAAGCCGTGACAGCAAAAGCCAACGCTGTAATTATCCCTTTTATTGGAGACGCTCGTGGGAGAGGTTTGGGGAACCAGTTTCAGCTCCGAGCCTCTTCACCCCCAGCTTTTTTTTTTTTTTCCCTCTCTTTTTTTCTGCAAACATGCAAATCTGGGTCTGGGTGCATCTCTGCAGGAAGGGAGGACTTTTCCTCCTGAACCTCGTCGGGCATTCGTTGAACTGCAGGATTTTCAGCCCAAGGGGGATTTGCATTGCAGGGAACAGGGAAGCTCACGCTCCCCTCAGGCCACCAGCATCCTGCACACCCCGGTCCCACCTGGAAGCCCTGTCCCACCCCGGGGCTCTGGGATCCCCAGTTTTCCAGCTCGCTGTGAGGACGTGATCGGGGCAAGAAGGGAAGTGGCTTGAACCCAGCTCTGGCCGGGGGAAAGGAGGCGGCGGCTGCGTCTCCCCGACCTTACGCGACCGGCAGATCTGCTGAGAAACCGAATGAACCTGTTTGAGCCCAGGCGGAGAGCGTAGCTGCTGGGAGTTCCCAGGGTGGCTCCGCCACCGGCTCCTGGCACGGCTCCTGGCTCGCCACCAGCCGAGGCGCTTGCCCAAGAAGCCAGCTGTTGGCCCAAGCCACCCTGCTACACCCATGAAGTCCTGCTCCACCATGGTGGGGTGGGAAAACCTTGCTAAGACACTGGTTCTCCCTCCCAAATCGGTCCTACATCCCAGAGCTGAGCGTCTCGGATGCTCCAGCGCTTGCTGGGATGGTTAATGTACCAGGAGCAAAGCACCGGTGACAGCAGTGTCTCCTGGGGACCCAACGTTGGCCACCGTCACCAACCCAGCACCAAGACAGAGTGACCTGGCAGCAGCAAAGTTTTGGGATGAGCATCCTGGGGTGGGAAGCACGCCATGGAGATGACCTTCCTCCCAAATCCATGGGACAGGGAGTGGAGACAGCCCATGGGACAACCCGGCCTCGCTTTAATTGCCGGCACCTCCTCTCCTGCCTCCCCCACGGCGGGCTGGGAGGAGAGACCAGATTCCAGCAACTCCTCTCTCCTTGCAAGAGCTGTGACGGTAGCAAAGCTGACGTAGCGTGCAGCAGATTAGAGATTTCCAAACGCAGGAGACACGAGCCCTCCTCGTAAATACCAGCTGGTGGCTCAGGCTCCTTTCCTGCACCAGAAACCCAGATAAAATCTCAACATCGGGTTCTGATGGGTCTAAATCCACACGGCTCCATCACTAAGGACCCGGACACCCCACCGAACGTGTCCAGGAGCTCGATCCCCACTGCTCTCCAGCAATGCCCACACCCACATCCACCTTCCGAGGGGTTTCTCCCCTCCCTGAGGACAGCAGACAAACCCCCAGGGTCACACACACGCTCAGGAACGTTGCTCGGCCAGGCTTGAATGGGGATGCTGGGAAGAGAAAATAGGCTTTTCCCATGGAAAGATATAAATAACCAACTTCTTTGTGTCCTAACCCTTGCCCAGAGGTGAAACCTGATCTCAGGAGGTTTTGCCTCTCCACGAACACGTACGGCTGCATTTCTTTAATGAGCTTCTGAGGTTTGCTGAGGGCTCCGCAAGGCCACGGCAGAAAAGTTGGGCGCACACACATCCGCAGAGGCGCAGCCCGAGCATCCCTGGCAGGTCCCTGCCGCGGGGGGTGGCAGCTGTGGGACAGGGACACGCAGGCTCGGTCCCCGCCGGCACTGGGGCGGCCGGTTCGTCTGCCGTGGGTCACCCCTCACCCGCTGGCGGGTGCCTGTGTGGGTCTCCAGGCTCAGCAGAGGAGCAGGCGCGCTCCCTGCACCCTAGCAGGAGATGGACCATGGCAGGATGCCCTGGACACCGTGCCCAGACAGAAACTGGGATTCATCCTGCTGGGATGGTGCTCAGCATCTCCCACTAGGACCATAGCGATCACGATGCTGGAAGCAGCGCAGTCCCTTGGCTGCAACACCAGTTTATACTGGGAGTATTTCAGAGCCAGGGAAACTTCTCAAAGCCACCGATGGGCATCGAAGCCCACGGCAGCGAGCGCAGCCCGCGCCGAAGGCTGGCGCTGGGCTCTCTGGTCTCGCTGCTTGTTCTCCCCACGGGCCAGGTCTCACATGCAAAGAAAGAGAGAAATGAAATCAGGGGGGCAGGTGAGTCCCGCAGAGCCCTTTGATGGTGCCTCAGCGGCTGCACCCATGGGACGGCGCCTCTCCTAGCAAGGAGGGGTGGGAAGAGGGGATGTGTCCTCACTGTGGGGGGGGGAAAGGCTCTGGACAACCCTGTGCATCAAGCCTGGAGCTGGAAACCCGGGATATCCCTACCCATGGGCATCCCTCGTACCCCCCAGGGAGATGGGACCACTAATACCGGCTCACAGCCCGGGCGAGTTCCAAGCTGCGGCGCCCGTAACCCCCGAAAGCAGAGCAAAACCAGAGAGCCCCAAAGTGCCCGGTTTCACCCCAAAGCTGCCCTGGGACTGCGTTGGGCCGAGAAAACCCCGCTTTGTGGACCAGCGAAGGAGCAGGAGCCTCCCGGCTGCTCGCCTGGCGATTACTAACCCGGCAAATTGCAGGGCTGGGACCTGAGCTGGGAACCATGAAAGCAGAAACAACAAGGTGGGTCCCCGAGCGAGAGAGATCAAAGCGGCGAGTTGCAGAAGACGGGCGGCACCCCCGCTGCTGTCAGCGCTGCGATTGCAGAGAGCCAAGAGCCCCCGGGCGCTCGCTCCGGAGCCTGCTCGCAGCCAGCGGTGCTGCTAACGCACGGCTCCCCCGCAGCCCCTTCTCCCGGGGGTCCGCGGCGCTCGGGGAGCGGGATTAATGACAGCGATAAGTCTGATTATCCCGGTGGTGCCATTAAACGCTTTCCCCTGACGCGGCGTTGGTGCCTCCTCTCCCGCTGCCCCCCCCCGCCATCCCGCTCGGCGCAGGATGCTGCCGGCAAGTCGGCCGAGCATCTTTCCCCATCTTCCCAGTCCTGCCCCCGGGGCTCCCCAGTGGGGAAAACGCAGCCAGGTCTCCCCCGAAATGCCCCTTAGGGATCGCTTCGGCCACAGCCGGGAGGAGCATCCACTGGGGCTGGAAGCGGGAAGCAGGGCGGCCCCCCCCCACCCCGGGGAGATGAGGAGCGGCTCTGAGGGATACGGGATGGGGGTTTAGCCCGAAGAGGGGCAGGGTGGAGCCCCGGGGGGTGGGAGGTCCCGTGGCACCCCAGCAGCCCAAGCAAGGCCAGCGCGGAGCCGTACAGCCCCATCCCGGGGGAGCAGAGACCCGCTGGACACCCGTCTCCCCGGTGGCTTCGCACGCTGGAGGAGACCCGGCCCCGAGCACCCTCTGCCCGCGCTGAGGGGAGACAAGGACCCCAAAACGGGGCAGATGTAGAGGGGAAAGGGTCACGCTAAACACCCCCGGGAGGGGGCTGAGGGTGGGGGATCGCACCCTTAAACAGCTTCGGGCAGTCAAGGAGCATTTGCAGGGCAGAGCATCCCCCCCCCAGCCCGTTCCCTCACCCCGACAACGTGGCCTGGGGACAGAACGTGCGGTTTTAGTGAAAAAAGGATGAGGAAAAGCAGGTTTGAAACAGGGGAGCGTGGTGGAAATGGAAGGGGTGCTGCGGACACCTCTGGATTCGGCAGGGGGGTGGGGAGGGTTTCCCCCCAGGCGCGGGTCCCCTCGTAT
>VWZZ01005544.1:0-11751 GCA_013399095.1 Psophia crepitans
AAGGGGGGGGAGCGGGAGGGGGGAAGCAGCTGTTACATACCCTCAACGCGCAGGCGAGGAGTCCTGAATGGAGGGGAACTCCCCCCGGGGCGGATTGGCCCCGCGATACCGATCGTCACGACCGGACCGCCCACCCGTGGGGGGGGGCTGAGGGAGAGGCCTCACCGTGGAGGGCCGCAGACAACTGGCCCCCGGCCCTGCGGCGGGTGGGCAGAGCGTGACCCGCTCCCCGTTGGTAAAACATGAGCTGGGGATGGGGCAGCAGGTTTTACGGTTTTATTAGTAATTTTTTTATTTATTTTCCTTTTTCCAACCGGGGTTTTGAAAGTTGTGGAGGGAGTTTCTGGCTCAGCTGCAGGCACAACCTCCCCTGCCACCTGCCTGAAGCCAAGGTGGAGAAGCCGGGCCTGCCCTTGGGTGAGCCGTCACCGGGCCTGCTGCTCCTCCCGTCACCTACAGCGTGAAAATAAAACCACACCCACTCTAAACTTCTATTAAAATACAACTTTACTCAAAAAAGGTCAAAACAGCTTGTGGGTTGTGGGGTTTTTTTGATTCCGAGCTGCTTTTCCCTCTTGCTCCACTCTAACCCCCAGCCAGGGCAGGGAGCTGGCGGCCCCGGGTGCTGCCACAAGGTGCAGGCACTGCAGAGGATCTCTCCCCTCTTCGGCCAGGAGCTGCAGCTCACTCTACTTGCCGAAATATCTCTGCCCAGGGGTGTTTGAACCTGCTGCCTGCGCTCAGTGGCCCATTTCTCCCACCGCTCTCCAAACAACGCCAAGTTTTTACTTTCCAATAGCGCTTGGCTCTCTGTGTGAGGCGTCCGCTTCCAGAAAAATCCGTATTCCTGCTGCTGAGCGGGACCTGCTAGCACGGCAAGGAGGAGTGGATGGACCAAAAAACCCTCATGTTGTGCAAGAGGACTGAAAAAGACGCTGGCTTCGGCAAGAAATGCAGCCCTGGAAATAGTTTGGTGAAGGGTGAGTGTTTGGGGGTGTTTTCCCATGGAAAACACAACCCTTTCCTCCGCCTCCGACACAGATGGGATCTCCCTCCCTCCCTCCTCAAAGGGAGCTGCTGAGGTCTACGAGAGCAGCGTATCCAAGCGGTTCCCCTCCAGAGCCGGTGTCGGTGATCTCCCTCCCTCTCATCTTCACCTAAGCACGGTTTTATCCAGGTTAATCCTCCCCGCTGTGCTCCCAAGGGGTGGCGGCAGCTCAAGAAATGCTCTGCTCCCATCTTCTGCTGTCATCTGTCTGTCAAAAGCCACCAGACGGGGTTAAAAAAAAAAATCCCCAAACCTCAAGTTTAAAGTCCAAAAACCACCGACGGCTGATCTTATCGCAAGAAGAGTCGAAAAGGGAACCATTTTAAAAGTCAAAAAAGAAAAATTAAGCTTAAAAAAAAATATATATATTAATGTCAAGCTGAAGTGCTTTTGGATTAAATGCCCTCTGGTACATGCTGGCTGGTTGTTCCTGCCGTGACACTGACAGACACCCAGGACACAGTTCTCTTGGGAAACACTTCGGTTCTGCGCCCACATCCTATGGAATTGAGCTACAAGGCGCCACCACCCTTACCCATGCCCACAGCGCAGGCTCGGTGGGGATTTCCCAGAGACAGGAGCAGCAGGGCCGCACGCCAGATGCTCGGCACCACCCGCGATGAGGAGGGAAGGCCCCAGGATCCTTCCTCCCGAGGATGCTGGAGCCACCCTGCGATGGGCGCCGGAGCGGAGAGGAGCTGCTCTGCGGGTCACACCACTGCTTGAGGACCACCGCCGGGCTGAAAGCGGTACCCAGAACCTGCCCGCCTCTTGCACAGCTGCCGGCGCTGGGCTGCGTGTCCCTGGCAGACAGATGCCCTGCTGTCTCTGCTGCTTTTCCAGCCATCCAGCCCCACGCCTTCGGTCCCTGCTTTGGCACAGCCGAGCCCGTCCACAACTCGAGCGCAGAGGAAAGCTTCTCCCTGTGCCGGTCCCAGAAAGGCACTGACCTCCTCGGCTTTTTCAGGCTCCAGCTGAGCAAACACAGGTGCTGCTCTTCCCGCCCGCCGGCGTTTCCTCTCGCCCGGCAGCCTCGGCACGTGCTCCTTTACACCCGCCGCCTCTTCCCTCACCCCAAAGCCTCAGCGCTGGCACGGCTCGCACCGCACCGGGGTGCCAACACCCGGCTAAGGAGGCCGCCTCCGGCGCAGCCCGGCTGGCTGCCGTTATCCTGCCCGCCCAGGAAAGCTGCCTGCAGCCCGGTTATCTCTCGCAGGGCCTCACCCAGGACAGGAGCGACCTGGCCACCTCTCCCGACTGCTGCCCCCTGTAAGTCTCGCCCCGTGTTCCGCGACACGGCCCCAAACCGCAGTCCTGCGTCCCTCAAATCGCTGGGGAGGGGGGAGCTGCGGCAGGTCCGTGCATCCCCGGGGATGGGGCCACTAACTTCACCGCGAGAGCTAAAAGGACAGGTCACTGGTAGTTATATTTATGTCGATACAAATAAAACCAAAATGAAACCCAAAAAGTAACAACAACAAAAACGTTTCTCTGAACTAGAGCAAAAATAGGAACATTTACAAATACTTCTGGCTCTGGCTTGGATCAAATTAATGTTAAATACAACAACAAAAAAGAATAAAACAAAAAAAAAACCCAAACCAATAACCAACCCACCCCCCCAAGATTATAAAAAAATAAGAATATACACAATCAAAGAGCTTATTACAGTATAAAGTTACCGAGCCCAGGCACTGCCGGTCCCAGCTGCCCGGGCAGGGGGCCGGGGCGGTGGCAGGGGACTGGGGACCGGAGCAGCCGTCCCCGGCAGGCGCTGCTGCCCCGGAGGTCGGCTCGCTGCCCCCCAGAGTTTGGGGTTTGTTGGTTGGTTGGGTTTTTTTGCCCAGCACTTCTCCAGCCCGTGACCCGCCGCCGGGCTGGGCCCGCAGGCTCCCGAGAGCCGGTCGGTCCCCATCCCCATCACCTCGTACCTAGTGATTCCTGCGGCTGCACCCCAAGGGGCAGGGGATGCTGGCGAGCTCCTCACCCCCCCGCCCCCGCAGCCAAAATCCTCCAGATCCTCCTCCCGGCAGGGAGGATGAGGAAGACAAGGCAAGGGAAGGGGGGAAATGCCACCGAGCCATCCCCATGCCTCCCACGGGATGGGTACTGG
Source organism: Psophia crepitans (assembly GCA_013399095.1). Lineage (NCBI taxonomy): Eukaryota > Metazoa > Chordata > Aves > Gruiformes > Psophiidae > Psophia > Psophia crepitans. The sequence continues at coordinate 3,162 of VWZZ01005544.1, forward strand.
GTCCAACGCTGCCCACGAGGACCAAGGGGGGGAAAAAGGGGGTGGGAAGACAATAGAGAGCCAGGGCCAAACTCACCGCTCCAGGGATCACAGCAGTGAGACGGCGGGACAGCGGGGACCCGCAGGGGCTGCTAAGAGGGGTGCTGGTGTACACGTGTGTGTGCAACAGCCGGGGCGGGGCAGAGCGAGGACGTATTATGCACACACAGATAGACACACAGACTTAGTGGCAGGTAAGACTGAAGTAGGTGCCTCTTCCGAAGCCCCAGGCCAGGGCACGACTGGAGATACATTTCCTAGGGCTTTGCAAAGCCCCTTCTCTAGATACATTTTCGATGGTCCCAACAACGACGACAAAATAATAATAATAATAATAATAAAATTAAAAAAAAAACAAACAAACCCTCGAAGAGAAGAAAAACCACCTCCCCAAACAGCCAAGCCCCCCAACAGAAACACTGTGGAGAGGAGCGAGCGCCTCTTCCCGCCCCATCCTCCGCCCCCCCCGGCGAGCGGCAGCCCCCGTTTGGTTTGAATAAGGCACAGTTCGTTAGCAGTGCTAATAATTGAGGAACGGGCAGCCACCTGCTGCCCGCGGGCAGCCACCTCCAGCACCGTCACCACCACGAGTCCCGACGGGCACGGGGTGGGCTCCGGCAACCCCGGGAGGACGGGAAAGGGTTGGGGGGGGACACACATGGGGGGGTTCCCATGGGGAGGCAGCGGGTCTCAGTGTCCCGGCGAGCTCTTCTCCTGGCCGGCCCGGCTGTGGTTGGCGAGCAGCAGGCCCTCGCGCTGGGCGTGCTCGAGGACGGCGGTGTAACAGAAGTAATACTGCTCGGGGGTCTGGATGCTGAAGGCGCGTTGGGTCCGCATGCGCAGCACCGTCTGGTAGATGTTCAGCGTGCCCACGTCCTGCAGCTGGGACAGGCAGATGTCCAGTGCGCAGAAGGTACCTAGGGACAGCAATGGGGAACGGCGTCAGCCACCAAAGAGCCATCGATGGTCCTTGTGAGAGCAGGAGCAGGGCAGTGGTGGTCCTCAGCGTCCCCACCAGCCTCCCACATGGGCATCGGGCAGAGATTTCTCCCTGGTCCGATGGCTCTTGAAAGCCCTGGGGACACGCACCCTGGGTCAACCACCTTGCAAACACACCATGGCTCCCAGGGATGGCCAAGTGCCGGGTCCTGCACTTTGGTCACACCAACCCAGGCAACGCTACAGGCTTGGGGCAGGGTGGCTGGAAAGCTGTGCGGAGGAAAAGGCCCTGGGGGTGCAGGGTGACAGCCGGCAGTGTGCCCAGGTGGCCAAGAAGGCCAAGGGCATCCTGGCCTGTATCAGGAATAGTGTGGCCAGCAGGAGCAGGGAGGTGATTGTCCCCCTGTACTCAGCCCTGGTGAGGCCGCACCTCGAGTGCTGTGTCCAGTTTTGGGCCCCTCACCACAAGAAAGACATCGAGGCCCTGGAGCGTGTCCAGAGAAGGGCAACGAAACTGGTGAAGGGGCTGGAGCACAGGTCTGATGAGGAGCGGCTGAGGGAACTGGGCTCGTTTAGTCTGGAGAAGAGGAGGCTCAGGGCAGACCTTATTGCCCTCTACAACTACCTGAAAGGAAGTTGTGGTGAGCTGGGGGTCGGCCTCTTCTCGCAGATAACTAGTGACAGGACAAGGGGNNAAGGGTGGTTGGGCATTGGAATGGGTTGCCCAGGGAGGTGGTGGAGTCACCATCCCTGGGGGTGTTTAAGGAAAGGTTGGATGTGACACTTAGGGACATGGGTTAGTGGGGAATAGGTGGTGGGGGGATGGTTGGACTAGATGATCTTGGAGGTCTCTTCCAACCTTAATGATTCTATGATGGAAGTGTCCCAAGGAGGTCAGACTCACACCACCACCACCCCCCCGACCTCCTCCACCCCAGCGGCAGGGTTACCCCATTACCTGTCCTGCCGATGCCGGCGCTGCAGTGCACCACGATCGGGGGTCCCCCGGGGTGACCCTTGAAGCGAGGTCCCAGGGCGCTGACTGCCACCCTCTGCTGCTGCTTCACAGCCCCCAAGAAGTCGATGAGAGTGGCCGCGGAGGAGGGGACACCATAATCCGGCCAGCTCAGGTACTGGAAGTGGGACACCAGCCGCCGCTCCCTGGTCTGGGGGAAAGCAGGGGGGTTAGCCCCTCTCCTCTCCTCTCCCCCTGGACCTTCAGCACCCCCGTGCCATCCCTGCCAGGCAGCTGTGGCCACGTACCTCCGAGCTGTGGATCTCCAGGATGGTTTTCTTGTAATGGTTGAGGTTCTCCACGCCCAGGTTGGTGACGGTCAGGGCCCCGAAGCACACCTGGAAATCCTTCTCCAGGGGCCAGTACTGGCCACACTTTCTCCTGCCTCCCTCCTCCAGGCTGGGAGCAGAAGGAAAAGCTGCTGATGTCCTCCTCAGCCTGCTAGGGAGGTGTCCCGTGCCCCCCCTGCCCCAGCCTCGGTCTTTTGAGGATCCCGCAAGGACCAAACGGTCCCTCCCTGACGTGGTGTCCCCACCTTGGGGGACTCTGGGTGCAGGGTCACTGCAGGGAGCAACGCGCTGCTCATCCAACAGCAAAACCACTCGTTTTGCAAAGAAAAAACCGGAACAGGCCCGTGCCCCCGCTGTGGGCACTCACCGGGTCGTCATCACGATCACCAGGACGTTTTGCTCCCACACCATGCGCCAGAAGTCACTGTAGGTGTTTTCCAGAGGCCCTGCGGGGACAGCCTGCATGTCAGCCCAAAACCCGGTGGGTTTGGGCAAGCCCCGCTCCGCCAGTCCCCCTCATCCTCCCCAGGGGACCACAGCCCCTTCCCACGGGGACTGACCCCGGTGCGGATCCACCAGCCCTGCCTGGAGCTGCCGCCGACTGCCCCTCACCCCAGCACCAAATCCCTACGGCTCAGCACCGACCTCCCCTCCCTGCTGCTTCATCCCTGGGCAGACGCAGCAAAGCCAGAGGGTGGGTTTATGGCAAGGAGGAGGAGGAGGAAGCTGCCAGCGCTGCTGCTAGCAGGGGTCTGCTCAGCCCAGGACCCCATCTGTGGGATGAGGCTGAAGGATGTTGGACCCTCTTCCAGGAGCTCTGCTCCCTCCTGGCTGGGGACTGGGAGGGGAGTAAATCCACCCAGAGAGGAAGGGGACCTGCCGGGCAGCACCCTCCCGCCCGAGACATCCCCCCACCGCAGCCGGTGGCTGCTGCCGCGCAGGGAGGCGAAGCCACACGCGGTTCAGGAGCAAAGTAACCCCTGGGTGGCTCAGGCCGTACCCTGAGTGCCGATGTAAGCGTTCCTCTGCTTGTAGCCATCCATGAAGCTCGCGTTGATGTAGTCCGTCAGCTGCGGGGAGAAAAGCACGCCCGGCGTGAGCCCTCCGGACCCCCGCGGCCGGGCCGGCACCCCGAGTTTCACCCCCAGGCTGGCTCACCTCCGGGCGGCTGTACGGCTTCGCCAGCTTGACGCGGGTTTGGTCCAGGCAGGGCACGTCCCCGTACCGGTTCTTCTCCTGGTTGTAGGGTGCCCTGGGAGGCAGGAGAGAGAGAAGCAGGGCTGTTTTCCAGGCGGGAGGGAAAAGGCAGCATCCCTCCCTCTGCACAAGCCTCCGGCGCCCGTAGCCTGGGCTCTGCTGCCATCACCTGGCCAAAGCCTCGGGAAGCGAAGTCCCCACCAGGTCCTGGTCCTCTGTCCCCTTCGTGGCACCCCCCTGCCCCCGGGGGCTGCGGGAGCCGCACGGGGGGCTGGCAGCATCACTGGGCTGGGGGTCTACGTTGCTAACCCAAAGCGGCGGCCACCGAGCAGCAGCAGCATGGGGAGGGGGGCACCCAGTTTTCTGGAGCAAGAGAGGGGACCCTCGTGCTCGCCCGCACCCGGGTCCTTCCCCTTGACTCACAAAGAGCAGACGAAGGTGCCAGGCGGGCTCCTACGCCGAATATCTTCGTACTCTTCGTAGATGCCCCGTTTCTGCTTGTGGCTGACGTGATCCAGCAGCTCCTGAAGGGTGACGGACTTGGGTCCGGGGACGTGGACGGAGCCGTTATCTTTGGGGGCCACCAGCGGCACCAGGATGAGCTCGTCCAGGGGGTCGGGGTGCCCGTTCTGCTGGGGCAGGAACCGGCAGTTCCAGCTCAGAGGGTCCAGTTTGAGGGACCCCCCGAGGTACTCGGGGAGGCACTCCCGGGGCAGGTGCTCCTTCAGCTCCGACATCTTCACCATCTGCACCTGCGGGAGGGAGAGGAGGAGCGGGGGTGACGCCCAGAAGGATGGACAGGGCTTGCTGGGGACAGGGACGCCAACGGTCTGGCGCGGTCCTAACGGAGCCTGGAGTTTTCCCCCCCCATATATCAGGGTGTTCCTTCTCCCTCCCCGGCCCCAGGGGAACGTCAGCAGTGAGGCAGGGGATGCCCCCCGTACCCTCCACCAACATCTAGCTCCAAATTTGCAAGCAGCTCCGCGCTCCTCCCAAAAGCAAAGGGGCAAAGTCCAGCCCAGGGAGACGCGGGGCTGGAAACGGGCGCTGTTGGCAGGGGGGGATTTTTTGGGGTATTTTTGGCCCTGCCAGACACGGCCTGAGCACGGATTCAAGTTTCCCTTTTCCCCTGCGTGCTCAGCAGAGGTTTCCTTTCCTTTTAATCATCTCCCATCGCCTCCACTTGCCGCTGCTGGCAGCCTCCCCGCGGAGAAAGAAATCGAAGGCGATTTCAAAAGGGGTCCAAGGTATTTGCTGAAAACACCAAAACGCATCGACCCCAACGAAACGGGCTGAGAAAGCCTCCGTTTCCCACGGATTTGGGCTCAGCAGCTTCCACCATCCTGTCTCAGCGGGAAAACAGCCTCAGCCCTCCCCACCGAGGGTCCCGTGTCGGTGGGGGGGGGGGCACCCCCCACTCACCCGCTCCCGCAGCTTCTCCTTCAGCAGCAGGCTGATGATGGAGTACGGGACGCGAAACCACATGGGTGCTCCCACGATGAAAACCTTCTTGAGCCGAGCCGGGAAAGCACCCTGTGGGCAGGAGCGGGGGGTCAGCACCACGTCCCAGCAGAGGTGACGACCAACGAAGGCACCCCGAGGTGGCAACGCTTATTTTTATGCTCCGATACGGAAACAAATGATTTTCTTGGAACTAGGGTAGGCAGAGGGTTTGGCTCCGCGGGGGAGAGGAGAGCCTGGGCACCGGGATTTGTGCAGCGAACACGTCCCGGCCAACATTTACCGTTCTTTTTTCCCCCTCCCTCCGGAGAAGGGAGGAGGCATGGAATGCCAGCACGATTAAAAAATAATTTGCATCTGTTTTCCCAAAAGCGCTGCCAGCAGCTGCGAGAGGAATCCGGCACGGGGACAGCTGATCCCCTCCCACCCGTGGGACACCGCAGCCCCGGCCGGGTCCAGCCCGGCGTGTTCCCAACGCCTCCCTGAGGTCCTGCGGGGCCGGAGCCTGCGCTCCTCGCCCGAGGCGTGGGCAGCATGGTCTGGAAGGAAAATTTGTGCCAAAACCGCCGGACTTCACGTATTCGATGAGCGAGCGGCCTGTGTGACATCCCCGGACGCCCCCGGTCACCCCCTGGCTGTCACCTTCAGCAGGTTGAGGATCTTCTTGCTGAGGTCCAGCTCGAAGTTGGTGTACTGCGAGCCCGCCATGTCGTAGATGAACACCAGCCCGTTCCTCTGGGTTTCGAAGCTGAGAGAGGGGAAAGAGCAACGTCAACCCCACGAGATCCAACTGCTCGGCTCCTGCATGAGCAGATGTGCCCCACGCCAACCTCAGCTTCAGCTTGCTGACCGCCAAAAGATCCCGTTCTGTGCTTCCAGAAGGACTCACGGACTTCAAGCTCACCTCTGCATCTCCCAGCTGCTCCACCACTCCTTCCTATAACCCTTATTTAAGCCTGGCTCCCATCTCCAGCCTGTCTCAGCTGCATCGCCCGTGATGGGTAAGTTCAAAACCAGAAAGAGCCCCGCAGGACCAACGGGGCGTCTCAGCTTTATACTTTTGGCAGGGCTGACGTTACGTCTCGCCGCCGGCGGTGGGGCTGTCTCCTCCCCAGCCAAAGCCTGCAGGAATCGGGGGCTCCGCTACCCTGAAACCTGGATGTGGGCAGGGAAAGGCTGCAAAGAGCCCGGTTCGGGGCTTGGGGTGATTTTTTTTTTCGCTTGCTGAACACCTCCGTGGGGACCTGCCGCCATGAGACGCAGTACCCCAGCTCACCTCTCCACCGCTCGGTCCAGCAGGTAGAAGAGCGCCTGGAGCACCACATGCTGCACGCTCTTGCTGGGGTGGTGCAGCTTGGCCGTGAAGAGGGCGATGGAGGCTCCCGAGGGGTCCCGCACGCTCTGGGGCGAGGAAACAAGGTCAGGCTCCCATGGCACTCCAGGATGCCCACACGGAGCCGGGGCCGAGCTGCTCGGCTGGGGGAGGGAGGGGAAGGGACACCCCCACCTACCAGAATGGTGAACTTGCCGCTGAGCAGCTCCGAGCGCAGCGGTTCCTCATGCGGCTTCAGCTTCACGATGCCTTCCTTCAGCCGCGTCTCCTGCGGGCGGGGAGCCGGTGTGACGGCCGGGCCGGGCACCCCAGCCCTCCACCCACCATCACCCCCCCGCGGGGCACCCCAGCCCTCCGAGGGAAGCCCCGGCGGGGAAATCTCCGCTCCACAGCCCCTTTTTCCAGCAGAGGTTGCAACTGGCTGCAGCACCACAACCCCCAGCACAGGCAGGAGCAGCTTTGCAAAACCAGGATGGGAAATGTGTGTGTGGTTTTTTTTATATATCTCTATATATCTCTATAGCCCAAGGACCTTTATACACGGGGAGATGCTCTGCGGGCATCACACAGCAGCCGGGAGGGCACGCTGCGAGCGTGCACACTGCTCCCAGCGGAGGGGAAGGGACTGGGGTCGGCGACATCTCCATGGTGACTCGCTTTGGCTGGAAAAGGATTTTCCAGCCGGATAAAACTCACAGCAGAGTGGCAAAAAGAGAGGAAAAAAAAAAAAATGAAAGCAGGGGGAGGATTGTCCCTGGGACCAGAGATCTGCAGAGCGGGAAGCCCTCGGCCGGGGGAGTGCCCGGCGCCGCTCGCTTACCCGGTAGGAGTGAAAGAGCTCGATGGCCCGCAGGACGTCGAACTTGCGGGCCATGAGGAACTTGACGGCCACGTTCCAGGAGAGTGGAGACACATTGTACTGACCCGTCCACTTGTTGATCTCCTCCAGGAACTGCTTGGTCGCCTGCGGGAGACATGAGGGGAGCGCAGTGAGATGGGAGGAGCAGCGCCCAAGGAGCATCTGTGGGCACCTTGGAGGGCGAGCAGGGGTTGAGCACGGCTTGGCAAACCCATCAACTCGGCTGTATGAACACAGGCAACGAGCAAGACCGAAGTGTCAGCCCTCGGTGCCGATGTGCTGCGGGACACAGACCAGCTCCCCCAGCACGGCCAGTTTCACACGGCCGTGGAAGACCGGATGAGGAGGGTTCAGTCCAGGAGGGTCCCAGGCCGCTCCGCACAGCCCATGGTCCCATAACACGCTGAGGCCATCCCGCACGAGCACACTCCCCTCCCAAAGCACCGGCACCACATGCACTCGAAACCGTAAGAAACCAAGAAACAAACTTTTTCAACCCTGGTGCTGTCAGAGCAGAGTCACAAACCCAACCTGGAACCTCCTGGCAGGCTCAAAGCCCTAAAAGTGAGCAAACCCACCCCTCCCAGTGGGCTTAAAGCTCTAAAAGTGAGCAAACCCAGCCCAAAATGTATTATTTTCCCACACTAACAGAAGCGGCTTTGCTTTCTGCTGCGCACTGACCCCCTGGCCCATACAGGAGCCCCAAGGGAGATGGGGCAGCACGGCCCCAGCTCCAAGGACACAGGGAGGATGGAGGGGGTCCCCAAAACGCCCCATCCCGAAACAGAGGGGCTTCCATCCTCACAAGAGTGGAGGATGGCGATGACAGTGTGAGGAGGAGGAGGGACAGAGAGTGCTGAAGGCTGGCTCCTGGAGCAGGGAGCACGGGCAGGCGGCGGTGTTGGATGTCAGGCTGCGACGCGGAGTTACCAGGAGCTATTCAGCCAGAAAAGCTCGTCAGCGTTAATGACTTCTGACGGGAGGAAGCGAAGGGCCGGGGTTTATCAGCAGCACGAGGCTCGGCGGGGGCAGCGAGCCCCTCTCCGGGGACGAGCCGAAGGAGCCCAGCTCGTCCAAGGGGTCTCTTCCCAGCCCGCCTGGCACCACAGCAGGCGTTTTCGGAAGGGTTACTGGCTCGTCCGGCTGCTGGAAGCCGCTAAAGGCCAGCCCAGACCCCAGCGCATGGCAGCCAGAAGCTCCCTGACCCAGCACGGGAGTCCTGGGCGAGCACCGTCGGGGAGGAACTCGCAGAACTGGGCTGGATCCGCCGCCAGCAGCGCCGGGAGGAACGCGAAAGCAGGTTTCAGTAGCCCAGCTCCAAGCCCTCTACAAATCGCCTGCAAGCATCGCGAGCCCTCCCGGCACGGTGGTGTTCCTGGGCAGCTGGAACGGTCCCCCCATCGCTGCAGTTGCAGGGGGCGAAGGACTGGAGGGGAGCGGGCAAAGGGGGGGGGGGA
>VWZZ01005544.1:45638-70341 GCA_013399095.1 Psophia crepitans
GTGTGGGGGGACAATCTTGCTGGGCTGGCACTCTTGCACGCTTTTTAATACTTTCTTTGCTGCAGCTTTGCATTAGTGGCCCTGAAACAGGGCAGGGAGGTGTCTGAAACAGAAGGTGGGACTTCAGCGGTGGATGAGACCTGTTTGCTTGTGACTCCGCTGAGCTGGGCACCGTAAAAGCTGCCTGAATAATTAAAAAATAATTAAAAGCTGCCTGAATAATTAAGTATTTCCAACCCGTGCTGAGGAAACGTGGGCAAGCTGCTCTCCGTGCTCTCGGGGATTACTCGGGGAGCTGGGGAGAGGCGAGCAGCCCGCCCCCCCTCCGGAAGGGGGGGGTGGAGCCGCTGCCCTCCCCTGCCGCCGTGGCCGCGCGGGCAGGACGGGGCGGTGCTGCGGGGCGATGCTCCCACCTTGCGGACGGCTTCGGCATCGGCGGCGGGGAGGGGAGGGAAGGCGGGGGGACAGCCCGCTCTCCTCCTCCTCCTCCTGCAAATAGCCGCCCCGCCGGGAAAGCGCCTCCCTTCCCTGGCGCCCATCGCCTGCCTCTGGTCTGCGCCCCGGCTCTGCCGCGCCCCGGTGGCCGGAGGTGCGTGACCAGGCTGGGAACGGGTCCCCTGGGGTCCCCACGCTGGGCTGGCCGCCCCCCGGGGTGTCCTAACGCTGAGCGCCCAGGGCCCGCTGGAGCGGGTGCCCATCCCCGTGGCATCGCGCCCTTACCTGTAGCCCGGCGTTGACCCTCAGGCGGGGCCCCTTGGAGCTGCGGGGCAGGATGGTGATGAAGAGGGTCCTGGGCTGGCTCTGCCGGCCCACCTCGGAGGCGTTGGCCAGGAGGGTGAAGCTGTCGGCCAGGGCGCGGGGACCGTCCTGTCTGTACTGGATCTGCTGGTTCTCCACCTGGGGGACAGGGGCTGGGTGACCCTCCTGGGAGGACACGGGCCACTGGCCCTGCTGGGAGGGGGCCTGGGAGGAGGGAGGGAGCTGGGCACCTACCGCATGCTCTGGGGCATCCCTGCGGGATGGGTCCCCACGGGAAGCAGCCCTGGAGCCCAGCGCGGGTGCTCTGCCTGCATCCCCCCCCCATAGCCACAAGGCCACTTGAGCACGCTTCGGGGCGTGATGCACACTGGTGGGGAGAGCCCTCCCCAGCCTCCCAGTGCCACTGGGGGCTAGAGCCCACCCCCAAACACCCTGGGAACGCAGTGTGGTGGGCAAGCAGGCACCCTTGGCTGCTCTACCTCGCTCCAGGTGAAGCTGTGTAGCCCGCCGTCCTCAGGTCGCTCCGTGTTCAGGAGGGTGCCAAACCGCGGGGGCTCAAGCACCCTGAACTCCACGCCGAGAGCTGTGTAGTAGGCATTGGGGATGTTGAGGATGCCCATGGAGAGGGTAGTAGAGCCACCTCCTGGCACCGTGATGTTGCGGGCATGCAGGGGGATGGTGGTGGGGAGCACGGCCAGGCTCACTACCACCCCCTCCAAAGGGTCTGCACCGCTGGCTGTGATGTCCACAACAAACTGGTCATGCTGCTCCTCTGGCTTGGAGTGGAGGTAGAGGACTCTGTCGTCATTGATATCCTCCTGGGTGAAGGACTGGATGGGGTCCAGGCTGGGCTGCTCGTTCGGGTCTTGGCCATGCTGAAGCATCGCCAGAAAGCCGGATGCCGGGGGGCTGCTCACCAGGTAGACTATCTCCTGGGGAGGGATCTCTTCATGGGCTACCTGGGATTGTTGGGGGGAGAAAAGGCATGAGTGGGGGCTGGTGCCTGCCAAGGCTTGGCTGCCCCACAGCCCACCAGTGTGCAATCTCCCAAGGCTTTGCTGTGGGATGAGCTGTGAGAGTCACCTTCTTGCTGAGGCCATGCCTGAACCCACTCCCCCCTCCCTGCCCCCCCCCGCCCCTGGGCAAAGCCTGATGTGGGCACAAGTCTTTTGCTCTGTGTAAAATGGAGTCCCACTGGTGGCTGTCCTGGTTTGATGGCCAAGAAAGTAATGCAGGCTTGGGGAATGAGAAGGGGATACTCACCAGTAGGTACTCCTCCTTGATCCCAGCTGCTTCCCCCTGGAAGACATGTATGTCTTTGTGGTTGACTATGCGCAGGGGGCTGGGATGGGTGTCCAAGAACACGCTGATGGCCAGCGTGTCCTCCACCACCACCTCATTGGCTTCTACAGTGAACTGGAGCTCATCCCGGGTGTTCCTGCTCCCGTTGTGGTGGTAGGACATCTCTCCTGCTAGCAGGTCCCTCTGGGAGAAGGCCATGACCGGCTGCTCCCCTCTCAGCACGGTCCCCCACCTGGGGGGGGTTGTTATCAGGAACCGTATCTCTTCATCTGACCTGATGTCCATGTTGGTTTCTAGGCTGAGAACAGAAGAGTCAATTCTCCCTCGGCTCCCTTGGTGGATGACCAGACCGGTGTTGTTGACTATTTTGATGTAGGGGTCTGATGCCTGTACTTCCAGGAGAGCTGTGGTCTGGTGGAGGCCATCTGAGACCTGTAGCTGGATCCAGCCCCGGTCAGCCCCTGAATGGACAAAAAGGATTTTCTTCTTCCTCAGGTCATCCTGTGTGAACCGATAGACCTGGTGGTTTCTGTCATCGACGGACACGATGCTGCCAAACAAAATGTCCTTCCTTGCCAGCACCAGCTGTGTGTCGGAGAAGCCAGAGTCCTTGTCGGTGAAGGCGATGTCATCTGTCGTCAGCAGGTGCTGCCCGTTGCGCACCACGTTGAAGACCTTGTTCACCACTTGAACCGGGGTGTGGTCGTTGACAGGTTGGATGGAGACCCTGAAAACACCCCTCACCTCCTCCACATCGGACTCAGCACTGCCCTCGCCCTGCCTGATGGCTACAAAGGGGATGTCGTCCTCCAGTGTCTCAGAGTCATCATGCTGGTACAGCAGCCGGCGGTGGAGGATGTCGTCATTGGTGAACTCCATGATCTCCTCTCTGGAGGCCCAGGTGTGGGACGCAGCCCAGGCCAGCCTCCCGTGTGCTGGCCCCTCAATCACTTCGTAGAGGTAGTCCATGCTGTTCATGCTCTGTACAAACAAGTGGTCCTTGGAGATGATGGCTTGGCCCCCTTCCGGCACAGTCAGGAGGACGTTGGTCAGGACTGGTGCATCAGGGTCCCCACCAATGCTGATTGTGTAGGTGTAGACAGGAGAGTGCTGCTCACCAGCGCGGACGCGAAACTGGAAGGTGTCCTCTGCTTGCTGAGAGTTCCTGATGGTCACGCTGTAGCTCAGGTGGTTTCTTTGCAGGTCATCTTGGGTAAATCCAAAGCCTTCAGTCAGCCTGTTGCCAAGCAGCTCCAAGTTTCCCTTTTTGGGAGCCTGGATTATCAGGTAATGGAAGGGGACCAGGGCAGAATTTGGATCTTCCAACATTGCCTCCAGCTCCTTACTGGTGATATTTCTGTGCCGCTTGTTCTTCATCTGGAGGGGAACCATGGTTCTCATCTTAATGGTAGCTCTGCTAATCCTTATGAGAAAGGTGTTGTTCGGCAAGACCTTCTGCCCCACCTGGACTTCAAACTTCAGCTTGTCCACAACATCTTCCAGCCGGTGCTCTGTGTCTGTGCTGAAATACTGGACGCGCCCTTGCTCCAGGTCTTGCTGGTGGAAGGACTCGACTTTTTTCCATTCTCCTCCCACATTCCCTTGCTTCTGGACCTCACCATACCTTAGGGGCTCGGTGAGGACATAGAGGATGGCAACCCTTTGTTTCACAGCGTTTGTCTCCACTGACAGGTTGGCTGTGGTAATGCGTGCAGCCCCTCCTTGGGAGACGGAGAGGCCGGTGTTATTGTGCAGGCGGATGTCAGGGTCAATGGCGAGGATCCTCAGGGTGGCAATGGGGCTTGGGACTGTGCCGTCACTCACCTGCAAGGTGAGCTGTTGGTTTGTCCCACTCTGGTGCACATAGACCACGTTGCCTGCCTCCAGGTCTCTGCAGGAGAACTCTTCGATGGGCACTCCAGGCTGGAAGTCATACTCCACATAACCTTCCTCCGTCTGCTGGCCACCATGCAACTGGAATTCGAGGTCATCGCAGGATGTGTCATCATCTAGAACCTGCAGGATGTCAGTGGTCAGGTGCTTCCGTGTGTGCTTCAGGATTGTCATGTGGTTCCCATGGGGAAAGATCACCTGTGGGGCATCATTGATGGGGTTGATCATGATGGGCAGCAGGTACATCTGTCCCTGCCGCAAGCACTCGGGAATCCCTTGCTGGGCAGTTACTGTCACCTCCAGCATCAGCTGGTCCATGGGTCCCTCGGAACCATCATGGACATATCTGACCTTCCGATTCACAATGTCCAATAAGGTGAATTTCCTCCTGCTCCTGGACCCAGGAACATCCAGCTCCAGCTGGCCGTGCCTAGGGTCATTGGTGATGCTAAAGAGGATTTGGGACTGCCGTATGTTTGCAAGGCTCAAGTCTACCGTTGGCTGGGCATGTTTCCACTCCAGATAGGCCGTGCCCCCTTCAGAGACGATGAGGGGGCTGACGTGCAGCAGCCTGCTGATGTTGGTGAATGCGGGTGGGAAGCTGTTGTCCGGCTGGCACGGTTCTGCCACCAGGCCAGGTGCTCCCGACCAGACATCTGGAGGTGGGGAGGTAGGTGCCTCATCCTGCTCATACGCCTCATCGTAGTCCCAGTAGTGCTCCTGCTTTCCACAGCCTGATGTGATGTCCTTGGTGATCACAGCATCTTGCAGACTCCTCCTCTGCAGGTTTATTCTCAGGTCCTCCAAGCAACCAACAAACGAGGTGTTGGTCATGGTCCACACAGAGGTGAAAGCAAGATGATGCTCCCTCAGCCTTTGAAAAGCTTTTTCATTCATACCTCCAATGAAGAGGTTTCCCTGAAGGTCCAGGTAGTTGTTGATGCCCCAGTTGGATGTGGCGTAGTGATCAATCAGGATCTCGAACTTGTGGATGTCTGTGTAGACTTTGACATAGTGCTGCTGCTCATCGCTAATGAAGACGTTGTTGTGCAGGAAGATGATGCCGTTCCCCTTCTCAACAAACCCTCTCAGGCGCCCGTTGGAGATTTCCAGGTAGAAGAAGTCCTTCTCCAGCCCCGCGTGGTAGATGAGGGGTGCCTGGGTGATGCTCGTCGTTATCACGAACTCGATGGTTGCTTCCTCCCTTGCATCCCACGTGGGAAATGCGATGTAGGAGTGTGGTCCCAGGAACCCGAAGGGTTCCTCAGGCTCTGCAGAGAACTGTGTGCTGCACCCTTCCTGGACCCGGTGGAAGATCTTGGAACTGCCGTCAGAGGACAGAGGGGAGAGGACATCCAGGCCGTTGAATGTCACTAAGTGGAGGCAACCTCTGAACGGCGAGCTGGCCTCAGCGAGGTACGGCAGGTCAAGACTGCCTGTCCCACCAGCGTAGAGGCCGTACTGGATGTCCAGCTCCCGTATGGGCCCTGCGATGTCCACAGAGCTGTTGAAGAGGCTGTCGATGGTCAGCATCATTCTGCCGTCTTCCACCAGCAGCTCCACGTCGTGCACTGCCAGGTTATTGAGCTGCAGCTCTGCTGGGGACTGCAGTGTCACCTCCTCCGAGCCCAGCTGCAGCCTGGCCTGCAGGGGAAGGACATGGGAAGTGCTCAGCTCAAGTGAGGTGTTACCTGCAGCGCAGGAGAGGCCTCTCCACCTACCAGAAATACCTACGGAAGCGTGGCCTGTTCCTGGGGGCTCCCAAGTGTTTTGGTCCCTCTCTTGACTACTGTTCGTCCTTCCTTCTTCCTTCTCTGGGCGTGTTCCCCCTCCCCAGCTAGATGCCCCTGTGGGCATCCCTTCTCTGTCCTGCTTTCTGAATCTCTCTCCTTTCTCACTCATTTCAGCAGATCCTGGTCTCAGGGCTGGGACCCCTGGGGTCCCACTCCCGCAGCTGGGCTTTTCCCTTCCTCCCTACAGAGAAGCCCTGCCAGATACTGGCTCTTCTTTCCCTGCTCCATCCTGCCTGCTGCCTCCCATCCCAGCAACCTGGGCTGCTTCCAGCCCTTGCCCTGGGAGCTGGCAGGGGAAATAGCAGGCTTTGCTCCTGCAGGCAGCAGCCTGGAGCCTGCCTAAGTAGAGGGTTAGCTGATGGACCTTGAGACACATGGTCTGCATTAGGGAGACCTCTGGCCAGCTCCTCGCTTGCTCTCCTGCTTTGACTTAGATGTGGTTGGTGGCCCAGCCCAGCCTGCAGAAGAGGCAGGATGTGTGCCTCAGAGGCTCCCTGCTCTTTCCCTTCATGGTGGATGCCAACACCATGACCACAAGAGGGAATTTTATTCTTTCTTCCTTCCCTTCCCACACAGCAGCTGGGCTTGGCCCATGGTGAGCTGGGGGAGTCTGCTGATGGAGACCTCTACTTTCTCTGGATCCTCTCAGTTCATCCCTTTTCTTTACTACCCCTCACATGCCAAGGGTGCTGTGCACCATGGCTGACCATGCGATGCACACGGAGTGCCGGAGTCTGGGTGTCTCCACGATGCTCCCCAGGATCACCCCAGGCAGTGGGTGAGGAGCTTTACCAGCCTGCTTCTCTGTACCTAAGTGATTCTCACAAGACTCTGTCCACTCTCCTCTTGATCTCTCAACATCCCCTGGCAGGGGTCTTGGCAGCTTGGCCACCCATGCTTGTGTCTGACCCTCTGGGCTGCCGTTCTGAGGTGCCACCCCTTCACCCTTGCGCTGGATGAAGCCCTGACCCGCAGACCCCAGCCGGTATGGGGGAGCAAGGTGCCGGGGTGCTGACCTGCAGGCTGCCGGCTCGCAGCTGGAGCAGGAGGTGGTCAGGCTGACCGGCGGCCAGGAAGAGCAGCCCGTTCCCCTGGCTGGTGTACAGCTGCAGGTGGAGCCGCACCGCGCGTGAGGCGTCTGCCAGCGGCATCTCCACGAAGCCGTCTCCGAAGAAAGAGACTGTGGAGGGAAAGGAGAGGGTCAGGCAGGGAAGGACATCCCCCTCAAGCCTCGTCTGGGTGGGTGCTGTGAATCTGAGGGCCCTCGAGCCCATCCATCAGTACTTCCCCCCCTGGGGTCCCCGTTTGCCCTGGGATGATGTGCTGGAGCCCGGCAGCCTGCAGTGACCTTTGGGGGAGTTTTTTTCCCTGGTTTTCCAAAGGGAACGGATTTCTAGGCGCTGGGTGTGTGGAGGCAGAGGTTGTGTTTCTCCTTGCCCACAGAGCATTTAGAGGAACCTTCCCCCTTGGTACGTGGCCAGGGCAGCTGCAGAAGCGTGTCATCGCACCGAGTCCTGAGCGCTAGGAGGTGAGCTGTTACCCTGGTGAGTCTTTCCCACTTCTGCTGCAGCCACCTCCCCATGGAGGAACATGGACCCTTCCTGTGGGGGCTGTTGTGCCTTGGCTGGATTTTCCAGCCGGTGCCAATCGCTGCCGGACAGAGAAACGCTGTGTGGGGGTGCCAACACCGCGCTGTGCTCCTCTCCCTATTTTAACGGCTTTCTGCACCGTCCGAACATCGCTGACGCCCACCCCGAAGGTGGCTGCTCCGTCAGTGCCGGAGGAATAAACACATGTGCCTGTGATCCATATGTGGATGTGAGGCAGTACGGAAACATCAGCTCACGCAGGGTGCCTGAAGCCGCAGCGGAACGCGTTCAACGCCCGGCATACATCAGCCTGACAGGGACTCAGCGCAATGGCATGCGGTCGTGAAATGAAAGACTGTGTCGCAGGGCACACGCGGGAAAGGGCAGAATTAACAGCGCGGGGAGTGGCGAGGCTTAATGTTAGGGTTCGGGTAGTTTTCGGCTGGCTCGACGGCGTGCGCGTGCTTTGCACGAACGTTAGCTGCGTGCGCCTGCGGTGCGCGGCCACCCCGGCAAAGGTAACTCTGCGCTTGCAGGGCGAAGCATAAACACTCAAACGCCCGTACGCTGTAAATGTTTGCGGAGGACGTGTCAGGGGGGTGAACGTGCACATTTCCAGCCCGTAAACCCCCCTGCGCGGAGCTTGCCTGTCGCGCCCCACCTCTGCACGTTGCCGTCAGACCCACGCTGGGGCTTGGGGTCCCGCCTGCAGTTTGCTGTGGGGCAGCAAGGACGAGGTTTTGGCTTTCGCCAGCGTCCTAGCCAGCCCCCTTGCTCTCTTTTGGAGGAGGCGGGGATGGAGGTTGGGTGCTGGGGTGCAACCAAGCTGCAGTTGCTGTAGGGCTGTCTGGGGTGGGAGCGGGCAGGAGCTGGGCAGGTTCGGGCTTTGCTCGTGAGGCGGTGCGGCAGGTGAAAACCCAATGCAAAAGCAAGCAGCCACAGTCACGGGGGGTTTGAAACGAGCCTGTCGTTAAAGGGATGGTGAGGGTTTGCCTGGCACACAGGCAGAGCTGGAGCACTCTGCTTTGGCTCCTTGCGTTTCCTTCCGAGCTGAGCTCTGCGGTGCCCTCCGTAGGGGATGCTGTTCTGAGCCCTTTGGGGTGGAGAGATGGATGTCCTTGCCCAGACCCCACGAAAAATCATTTCCTGCAGCTGGCAACAGAGAAAGTGCCTTGGCTTTCTCCTAGGGCCTGGGAGAACAACATGGGTGTTGCAAGGACCGTCACCCCACCCGTCCTGGGCAGAGAAGAAATGGCAGCACGGAAACATCGCCCTTGCTTTAATACCAAGCGCCTTGCTCAGCCCGGGGCACGGCTGCCAGCGCGCCTTACTCAGGCCTGCTCGGTTCCTGGCCCTCGTGCCTGCTGTTGGCGTGGGGCACTTTGGCTTCCCTGTCCTCCTCGGCCCCGCCGGTGACTCAGAGAAGCTTTGCTATTCTTCACGGGGCCGTAAAGGGCTCTGTCCTCCCCTGACCTGCTCCCTCCTTCCAGTGGGCCTTGCGAAAACAGCCCTGCCCCGCCTCGCTCGGTGGCCGAGGGCGCTGGGTGCCGCCTGGGGCTCTCGGCACCGCGGCGTCCCGGCGTTGGGTGAGCAGGAGCGGCGCCTTGCAAAAGGGGATTTTCCTCCCCCTCCTCGCACAAAGGCGGGCAGCCGTGCTCGGGCCCCGGCTGTGGTCCCTGGAGACATCCCATGAACGTTATGTGCCGGCTCCCGCCGAGGTTCCCCCATGTGTGCACGCGCTGTGCTCCAGCTTCCAGCGGGATTTCGCTGCGTTTTGGTTTCGTGGCTCGCGCTGATCCCACAAACGCGCTCTTCGGATGGGCGCCGTGCGGACGGGGAGGGAAAGCTCTGCCCCACCAGTCCCACCAGCAGCTCCTCTGCCAGCCCAGGGGCCAGGCAGCATCTCCCGTGGGTGCTGGGGATGAGGTTTTGGGGCGGCAGGAGCCAGCCCAGCACAGCCAGCCTGTTTTCCAGTGTGACAAGGGGCAGCAGCTCCGGCAGCCAGCACATTTTGTCCCGCCTCAGTCCTCCTCGAGCTGCCAGAGACGATTTTCTTCTCTTTCATAAAAAAACTAATAATAAGAAGTTACTGACAGCACAGATGCCCAGGGGAGCAGCGCTGTTTGCTGGGGGAGGGAGGAGGAGGAGGAAGGACCCTAGCCCGGCTCCAGGCGGTGCTGGGATTTTTCTCCGGCAGCAGAGCGGTGTGAGTTACTGCTGTTTGTCTGCCCAGATCCCTGTTTTATTTCAGGGACGCTCTGCTCTCCTCCTCAGCTCTGCAGCCCCTCCGGGATGCGAATGCCGCTCGACCTGTGGCGTTTCCCTTTCACGAGGGACTCGCAGCTTTTCGCTTCTCCCCCCCTCTTGCTTGCCCTCCGTGTCGCAAAAGGCACGGAAAATACAGCCTGCTGGGTTATTATTTTTTTCTTGTCCAATTTGTTTTGCCCTGGAGGAACCTTCGTGGCACAGGGTGCACCACGGGTGGTGGTTTTGATTCAGGCACGTACGGAAAAGGAAGGGACCCCCGCAGCCCCCCGGTACCCAGCCTTGTCCGCAGGCTGGCTGCAGCTGAGCATCCCGGGATCCAAAAGCACCTTTCCCAGGTGACCTAAGGGTGCCACGATCACGCCGTGGGCGTGTTGCAGCCCCGGCTGAGCCGCATCCCAGGGTGGGGATGCCTGAGCTGGCCCTTTTTGCCCCATCATGGGGAGCAGCAGGTCCCCATGTCCTGGCCACGGGTCGGGGTGGGCTCCCCGGCTGTCCCACTCACCCTGGCTAAAAATACGTTCCCAGCTCACGGTGTCCTGTAGGAAATCACTGCCCCCGCCTTCGTGGGGCGTTGGAAATGCGTTGACGAGGCGAGAGGGGCCCCCGTCAGAGTTTCCGAGCAGCCGGCCAGCAGCCAGCAGATTATAGGCTGCAGTGTCATTTGGGTCAGGGTTTTTTTTTTTTTTTTGCATTGAAAGAAACAAGGAGATGAGCCAAAAGTTCTGAGCAAGGGGCTGGGAGCGAGGGCCCGGACGTTCTCGGCTTCTCCGGGGGCCGGTGAACAAGGGAGGGCTCTGTGAGAGCCACCCCTGCCCCAGCACCCGCCCCGGCCCCGGCCCGGCCGCCGGCCACGCGCCGCCTCCGGGATGCTTTGGCCATCTCCCCCTGCTCCTCCAGCCGAAAACACGGTGGGTCTGGCCTCTCCAAGTGCTGGGTTTTGGTGTTTAGGGGGTAGTTTGGCACCAGAGCCCCTAGCAAGCCAAGGCCAGCAGCGCCTGGTCCTGGGCAGCACCACGGAGGGGACGGGATCCCTGTCTGCCTGAGGGGCTCCCGGGGCTGCTCGGGGGGTCAGCGGGGCCAGTTTGGCCTCTCCTCCATGTTTTAACATCTCAGCACACCGATTTCTCCCACCTCCTCCCCAGCACGTAGGAGGATGGAGGAGCCAACTCCCAGTCCAGGCGAGGGAAAGCGCTCACAAAACTCCGCACGAGGTTCCCAGAGCAAACCGCCGCTGGACACCAGGGGGTTTTGGGGTGGGGGGACGTCTCCTGGGTGTGCAGGGGGCCGTGTCAGCTGGTGGATGGATGCCTTCCCTGCCTGCAGGCTCCTACCCCGGCGCGGGGCATCCCCAGCCCTGCTTTTGGGATGGCTGGAGGCGTTTCAGGGTGCGTGCACCCCGTGAGGAGGGGTACAAATGAGTCCCCGAGGGGCTGCAGGGACCCTCTCAGGAGGAGGATGCTGAAGCAGAGGAGGAAGGAGCGGAGCAAACCCTGCCTGGGGAGAGGGGGCACAGCACCGGGGAGGGGCTGGCCGCTCAACAAGGCTTCATTCAGGCTGCGGTGCGGGGCAGGTGGGGGCCAGGGCTGGTGGCCCATGTGTGTTTGCAGGGAGGGGACTGGAATTCATTAAAGCAGCTCTTTAATTACCGCAGCGGGTGCCAGGAAAGCCCCATGCACACACACGCGCCCCCCCTGAAAGGCTCTCTGTCTTTGCAGCCGCTTCCCACCCTGGCCACACCAGTTTTCTGACCGTGGAAAAACAGCTGGCGAGTGAAGGCTCCTTGTTGCCCGAACAGCCTCGGGCTTGTGCGGCCGTGGGCGCAGTCCAGCCCGCCGGCTGCCCTCCTTCCTGCCCCCCAGCCCGGGCCAACAAGCGGCCCCTGTGTCGGCAGCGCGCCCGATGCTGCTGAGCCCCCCTCGCACGGGATGCAGCCGGGGTCCCCCACAGCCAGCCTGGTGCGTTCCTCCTCAGCAGCAGCAGGAGCTCGTTTCAAGGCCCTCCGAGTTGTTTGGCGTTGGTTTTTTGTTTATTTTTTTTAGTTTTAATGACTTTATAAGGTAGCGAGCTCGCCCGTCGCCAGCCGCCCTGCGCTGCACCCGTCCGCTGTGCAAACACTGGAGGGACTGGGGGGGGGTGCAAACACCGCAGGAGCGCAGGGGCAGCCGCCCACGGTTGGGGATGCTGCTCTGCTACTGGAACCCCTCCCGGCCCCCCCTTAACGTGTGCCTGAGCTCCCATCCCCGCTGCCGGTGCAGGCAGGATGGGCAGGAGCAGCCCTCCTGCCTCCGCCGTGGGTGGCCCGGGGCTTCAGCCTCCCTAATCCCCAGCCTGGCTCCGCGACGCCCGACGGGATCCCCAGCCCCCCACGCCCTGGCTGTATCCCATGGCTGGGCTGTGCCTCCATCCCTGCGTGGGGCGGAGGGGCCGGAGGAGGAAGGGATCCGACGGGCTTTCTGAAAAGGCTTCATTATGTTACACATTCCCGTCGTTTTACGGCGTGGTTTTATTTCTGGCCGGGGAAGGAAATGAGCAGCTTGCGAGGCAGGCTAAGGCAAACAGCCGCTGCGGAGCGGCCCTCGGGTTTGGCTGGGGCTTTGCTGGGAGGAGGGGGGTGCCTGAAAACACAGTAGGAGGGTTCTGGGGGGCTGCTGCCTTCAGGGATGCTCAGAGACCCCAGCAAGTGCCTGGGTGCAGCGGGAGGGCTGAGCACCCGTCCGGGTCTCCGCTGCCACAAAATCCCAGTGCAATGGAGCTGGGTCATGCATGAGCAAGTCTTGGGGTGCAGCGATGTCGTCCCAGCCCAGCGGGGACGTCAGGGATGTCCCACGGTCCCCCTGGCGCTGGCAGGACCCTCCTCTGCAGGCAGCACCACGGAGTTGCCTCCAGGATGGGCTCAGGCGTTTGGGATGGGGCAGAGCCAGCCCAGCAAACAGCCCCTGCCCCGGGAAAAGCCTCTCCCTGCTCTCCCGCTCCTGGGGTTCAGCCTCAAGCTTTACGGGATGGGGTGGCATTGGCACGGGTCCATCCCTGTTATGATACCTCCTGCCCCGGAGGAGGGCTTTTTCTCTTCATCCCCGCTCGCAGGTTTTCTCCGCAGGACTCCAGCCAGCGCTCGCAGCCCCCGCACCCCGAGCCAGGGCTGTACGTGCTTCTCAACCGCCGGCAACGGGAACGAGAGCTCCGGTTCCTGCCTCCCCCTCTCCACGTGGCCCTCCCTCACAGCGGGGCTCCCCGGGGCCAGCGCTTTCCAGGAGTGCCGGCCAGCGGAGATTGCTGGAAAGCAGCGCCCAGGAAACCGCCAGCAAAGCCACGGCCGGCCGATCACCCCCCCCGGGGCTGCTGACGGCCAAGCGCTTGCCAGGAGCGGCCATCACCCTTGTTTCGGGCGCGGGAGGGGAGCCCCTGGGCCGGGGTGCCCTGTTTCACCCCGAGCCCGTCTCGCTGGCCCCTGCCTCCCAAGGCAGATCCCCCGCCCCTACCTCTGGCTGCACTGCGCCGCTTTGAAAACCTCCGCCTGTGTTTATTAATCCAGTTCCTCTCCTCGCTCCCTTGCCAGCTGCGCTCCCGCTCGCTTTTCCCTGGCTCCCGCCTGACAGCTTGGGGAAAAAAAATATGTCTTTCTGCAGCCCACGGACTTTGGGGTCAGGGGAAAACATGCCCCCTGCTAATTCCGCGCTGCCGGGGAGGGGGGCTTGCCGTATCGCCCTCGACCCCCTGACTATAACGTATGCTGCTCCTGCCTGCCCTCCTCATCCTCACGAAGCAGCGTGGAGGAGCTGCTATAGCTGGAAGCCATAAAGCGGGGTCCAGGAGACTTGGCTGGAGCTCTGGAGCCTCAGCCTTCGCTTATCCAGCGTGGTTTTACGATGATTCAAGCAGCCCTAAAGCTGATGGTATTTCCTGCGCTCTCCTGCTCGGCCAGATGCAGAACCGCGGAGGGGAGGGCCAGGAGCCGATAGCCCCGGCCGCACACCGGCTGCCCCCCCCTTACAAAGGTCAGGGCGTTCCTAGGAAGAGCTGGGGGGATCCATCCCCAGGGCGAGCACCCACAAAGCCTGACACGAGCGGGAGCAGGGATGGCGAGTGGGAGCAGGGATGGCGAGTGGGAGCAGGGTCGGTGAGCTTTCAGTGACGTGGTCAAACGACCCCGGCGGGACTTAAGGAATAAGCCGAAGCTGGAAGCGGTGGTTGGAGTTTTTGCCCTGGGAAGCGAAGCAGGGGGAGCAAGTGGGAGGATTTGGGGAAGCGGGAGGCTCAATGGGGCTTTTGTGCCGTCCCCTGCAGCGTGACTCAGGCTCGCTCAGGCTCCCGCTGCCAGGAGAAGCTGGCGTGGAAATACTGCATCAGCCCCAGAGGACGTGGTTTCCAAACCGTCCCGAGCCTGGTTTGGTTCCATTTTTTCCCTTTCTCTTTCTTTCTTTTTCTCTCTCCCAAGCTGTCTGCCCGTCTCGCTGGCTGGCAGGTTTTCCAGCTCCACCCTGCACACCCCGGCCCCCGCTCCCACAACTTTCCTTACCCCGCCTGCGCGCCGGCTGCTTCCACCAGGCCAGGGAAGGGCTCACAGAGCTGCGGGAGGGCACGCGGTGGCATGCGAGGGGACAATCCCAGCCAGCCCAGCGCTGGAGGAGCAGGGAGACCTTGTGGGAAGCCCGGGCTGGAGGCTGGCTTATGGGGGAGCAGGGCACACAGGGCACCACGCACCCCACCTGCAGATCCCCAAATCCCACCCCTGCCCACCCAACCGTTCCCAAGCCAGTCCCCAACCCCATCGGGGCACAGGGAGGTGCTGAAGCTCTGCCAGGAACTACCTGCCAGCTTCAGTTTCAGCATCCAGCACCGTCCTCAGGGGCAGGGAAGGAGCTTGTGGAAGGTGCAGCTCAGGGTGATTTGGCTGTAGCTGTGCAGGCAGGGCAGCACCCACAGCACCCACAGCACCCACGGCACCCCGCACCCCACGGGGCTCCAAGGACCATGGCCAGGATGGGCTTTTGGTGATGCTGGGTGCTGCGAGGGGCAGAGAAAAGTGTCTCCACAGACAGGGAGGGGTGTCTGCAGCGTGGAAAGGGAAAAAGAGGATATTTTTTGCTCATCTGGGGTGGACACGCTACGTTGTCTGCCGTGCAGTTCTAACTGCAAAGAAAATGTGTATTTTCTTTTTTCCCCCCTTTTGTAGAGCTGAAATCTGTCTCCTCCCCTCTCCCTGGGCTTTCTGAGGTCCCTCTCCCTGCCCTCCCTCCTCCTCCTCCCTCATTATCCCCTCCGCTTGTCCATCTATGAGAAACGAGCGGCGGGGTGATGTTTGGAGAGAAAACAGACGCCTGCTCTATTTGTAGCGCGGGAGGGACGTATAGCTGGCTGCGTGGGGCTGTGGGGGTGTGGAAGCGGGCACGCACATCCCCTCCCAGGGCTGCGGGACAGCACAGGAGGCTTTTCTCAGCCACAGCTACCTCTGGCCAAAACCTCCCTCTCTCCTCCCCGGCTCCCAGAGGAAATGACCCTGGTGGGCCCAGAAATGTCTGTGGGATGGGATGCGGAAAAGCCTCGAAGCCCGGCTGAAGCCCAGCCAGAGGCTGGGAAAGGGAATGGGGAAATTCCTCCCGAGCCCCCCTCCCTGCCCTCCGCTTTCTGCCCGCGCACTGGGGAGCACCAGCACGCCGACAGAGGGGGAGCATCCTGGGGACAGCCCTGCAAGCAGCCGGGGGCTCTGAGCCCAAAACCCTCCTCCCTCTCCCACCTTCCCCCCGCCCTCCCGCAGCAGGGAGGAAAAACAACCCCCAGAAAGCCAAGATTTGGGCAAAAGAAGCAGCGGGGATTCACGGGCCATCCCGAGGTGACTCACTGCCCAGGAAGGCCCCATGAGCAGCCAGTGAGTCACGGCGAGGGATGAATGCGACTTTTCTCTCTCCTTGGCTTGGCGGCACGTGATGGGACCGGCCACCTCCCAACCGTGCTGTTTGCCCCATGACTTTCTCCGCTCCCGTCAATTTTTGGCAGCTCCTTTCCCGGGATGCTTTCTGTCTGCTACTGTCTGCGTGTCCGGCTGTCAGGCAGCCAAGAGCAGCCGTTGGGCGCAGGGCAGCTCCCAGGGGTGTTGCGCAGAGCGGTGCACAACTGGCACAGGCGGCGCTCCCGGGGACGAGGGATGGAAAAGGGAATTCATCACCCCATCAGGACGTGGGGCATAAACATCTTTCGCCCCACCTTGCTGCCGCTTGTCAGGAGGATGCTCGGGGGCCCGATTTGGTCTGTCCTGAGGATGAGGACAGGGATGCCACCCACTAGTAGATCATGACACATTTCTGCTGACCTCAGCTTTTTGTTACATTTCCCCCCCAAAAAACCCCCTCTGCGGGGCATCCCACCCATGCGCAGCGTGGCGAGCTGGGGCGTCACGGAGGTGGCTTGGGGAAGGGCTGGTTTGGGAATGAGGGTTCTCCGAGGAGCACCCTCCTTGCTCCGTGTCTCCAGGAGGTTTGGAGATAAGGGGGTGGGAAGGGGCTGGTGCCGAACCGGGCTGTGCTGCCTGCAGACCCACCTTGTGCCTGCTGGCACGTGGACGAGGCCTGGGATGCCCAGGGCAGTGTACCAGTAGGAGCCAGAGAGTTTCTGGGACTTTCCCAGCTGACGACTGGGGTGATGCTAACACTCAGGGCGGCTGGATTCCCAAAAAGGAGACAAGCCGGAGCCCGGCTTCTCCAGGCACCTGGAAAGGGCCGAGGGAGCAGCCCCTGGGAGCTGAGGCTGGGCTGAGCCAACGCCTGTTGCGAACAGTCTGTGCTTTGAGCTTTATTTAGGCACACAGACAGCATCAGCCTGCCGCCTCCAAAGTCCTGGTACTGTCCAGCCTTCAACCTGACGTTAGTTCCTCCGGGTGAGCTTAACCCTGTCCTGCGATCTTGGAGGAATGCGCCTATTATATGTTTGCCCGCAGCCCTCTGTTGCTAAATATGAGTGAGACGCGAATAGTCCTCCTCGATTCCCACGATACCAGTTTGTATTCTCCCCCTTTTTCAGTCTTTTTCCTGTTCTTTCCCATCAGCTGGAAACTTTTCCAGCTGCTCGGAGCTATGACCTCAGAACATGTGGCGCGTTCACAAAAAAAGAAAGTTTGA
The DNA here is from genome assembly GCA_013399095.1 of Psophia crepitans. Lineage (NCBI taxonomy): Eukaryota > Metazoa > Chordata > Aves > Gruiformes > Psophiidae > Psophia > Psophia crepitans. The sequence continues at coordinate 62,355 of VWZZ01005544.1, forward strand.
ATAAATCGGTCGGATTTCCAAAAGCGGAGGAGAGGATCAGCCGACAGCGGCGCCCTGGAGCTGATAACCCTGGGGCAGACACCGTTCCCCACCCATGAGCAGGCACCCTGCACGGGGTGGCCGTCCTCGAGCTGGGGTCACTCTTGCCCACCCAAGACCCCCATCACCACTGCTGGCATCCACCTGAAACTTGGGGGTCACATTTTTGGCACCCCCTTGCTGGAAGCTCAGGGTGACCGCTGCTCACCGGGACCCTACGTATCCCATTCCCTCTTCCCCGCGCATCCGTCCTCATTAAACCCCCCAGGCAAGAAGGTTTTTGGGGAAGGGGGAGCTCAGCCTGGGAACAGGAGGAGAGCGAGGCTGCCTAAAGACAGTTTACTAACGCTTCACACTGAGATGTCAAGAGGACAAATTTTATGAGTGTTTTTTCTTTTTGATATAATCTTGTATTTGTTGATGTGCACGGTGACTCTATTCTGGTCTGGGCACAACGCCCCGGCCCCTGAAACTTGCTTGGAGGGACTGCAAAGTGCAGGTTTCACCCCTGAAAACGAGCCCGCCCCAGCCCCGTGCCCGGCACGCTGCTGATGGGATGGAGGGGTGCTCCCGTGGGAGCGCCCTGGCACTGCACGGGTGGTCTCAGCAGGGATGCTCTGGACCCAGGGTCGTGGCTGGCACATCTGCTTCATCCCCAGCATCAACACGTGGGTGTAACCCCCCTTTCCTCCCTCAGCCCCAGGGCCCGTGCCAGGCCACTGGTCCCAGGAGCTGTGCCCTGGCTCTGGGTGGTGTTACCTGGGGGGTCACGGGAGGGTTGGCAGGGGCCAGTGAAAGCCACGTGTTAGTTTTGGGGTTGCTCAAACTCTTTCACCATGGAAGAACTCAGGAGTGCCCGGGCAGCCCCAGGACACTGGAGTGGGCAATGGCTCCGCGTCCTCTCTGCCCAGCACGGAAAGCTCAGGGCTGGGAGGAGGAAGATCGCTTTGCTCATTAACAAAGGGGATTTTTTCCTCCACTTGGCTTGCCAGGCATCCTCATATTTTGGTGCATGGTAAAGAAAAGAAGGAACAAGGTGGGAGGGAAGGAGAGGAGCCGGTTCTGGAAGCCACCTGCTTGCTAAGGAGGGAACGGGGACAGTAAGGGACCTTCAGGGACCTTGAAGGTGCTGAAGGTCCAGTCCTGTGATCATCCTCCTCCTCCTCCTCGCCCTGACACAGGCTCGGGTGCAGGAGATGGTTGGGGAGCAAAAGACCAGAGGGGATCAGCAATTCCTTTGGAAACTGCTTGGACAAAGCAAGCTCCTGCCCCGCTGCTGGTTGGAGCGCCGGTGCCCAGAGGGAGGTTTGGGCGAGAGAAACGGCTCAGTGAAGTGCTACATTATTTTCTGGGTGAATTAGGGGGGGGAAAAAGATTGGTTTTAAAATCCCCTCCACAACTGAAGGGGATATAAAATCCTCTCCACATCTGAAGGGGATACTGCTGACCCAGGGCAATAGTTAGTTAGACCCCAAATGCAGCTTGGAGGGCCAGGCCAAGGCACAGACCTGTCCCGAGCAGCGTGAGATCCGTGTCCAGACCCCGCAGACCCTGCCGAGGCTCAGACCCCCCCAGGTACGCCCGTCCCCTCGCAGGGGAGGGAGAGGATGAGTAGGAGAGGCAGAAGGCGCAGGGAGGAGGCGCGGGGTGGGAGCAGGGCTGCGGGCTGGCCGTTGGGATGCTGAGGCAGGGCACACCGCCCTGCCAAGAGCCGTGTGGTCAAACCTGGCCACTTCTCGGGGAAAACTGGGTATAAATCACCCACTTCGCTCCCTGCCCTGCAATAACCCCTCTGCCAGGCTCGGTCCCTGTGCAGCAGCCAGCGTCCCCTGCCCGTCCTGCTGCCTGGGGCCAGCCCATCCTGTGGCACAGTGGCTCCTTCTCCTCGGGGAGACCCTCGGCCCCAGAGAGCTCCTGCCACCCCACCACCCAAGGGGTGCTCCCGCACCCCCCTGAGGCTGTGCCAGCAGGAGAGGTGAGCCCCTCGCCCCATGCACCGAGCACACGGGACAGACGGACAGAGCAGGGCCGGGAGGCAGCACGCAGCCTGGCAAAGGCTGCCCAGCTCCGTCCTTCCCACCAGCGCCCTCCAAGCCCCCACTCCTCGGAGGAGAGGGGCTGCCCTCGCAGGCAGCTGCTGTGGTGAGGGCAGACATGGGCAGGCAGCGCTGGCTTTCCCTGCCGGGGCTGCGGGCGCGCCCGTGCTCTGTCCCCACGGCACAGCGCTTCGGCGGGACAGGGAAGGTGCCTTTCTCCCGTGGGGTCCCCTGCACGCGCACGGGGAGCCAGCCCCATCCCACCCAGCGGCACGCTTGTGCGTGTCCCTGAGAAAAGCATCAGACGCGGCGGGGGCTGTGCCCCGAGCAGCCCCGCTCCCTCCCTTGGCTGTCCCTGCACGGCAGCCTGGCCCAAAACACCCTGTCCCAAACCAGGCACTGCCTCTCCTCGCCCCTGCGGCTCGGTGACAGGCTGCCCGCAGCTCAGGGAGGGACAGTCTGCACCCACGGGTGTCTGCGCTGCTCCCCGCTGGGTCTCCATCCCTTCCAGCCCACCCACCCTGTGCGCCCAAAGCCGAGCCTTGTGCCCCAGGTTCCCCCCCGCTCCGTGGCTTGGGCGGGCTGGCGGGCGGGGGCTTACCTCCGGCCGGGGGTCCCGCGCTGAGGGGCGGTGGCTGGCAGAGCAGCAGCAGCAGCAGCAGCAGCGTGGCAGTGCCACCTTGGACACCCATGGTGTCCCCAAGGGCTGGAGCGGCGTTTTGGGCTCCGAGCGCGGCACAGTCTCCACCAGCGCCTGCTTCCAGGCGAGAGCTGCTGCTACTACTATATTTAATAAAGCGGAGCGAGGGAGGGACCCGTAAGTTCTCCCGCCTGTCAGAAAGGAGGAATTCGCTCAGATTACAAAGTCAATCCTCTCTCTTAAAGGGCTAGAGGCCCCCGCCCACCGCCCACCCGCCTCTCAAAGCACCCTTGTTCAAGCCGGGGCGCGGCGAGGGAGGAGCGGCCGCCGCCACCACCGAGGGGGAAAGGAGCCCGCCGTGGGGCGCGACGGGCAGCGCTGGGGGCGCCGCCTGCTCCGGATGAAGCGGGGCACCCATGGGTCTCCCTGGCAGCAGGCATTTGTTGGGTGGCAAGACCAGCTCCCGGTGTTGGTGCAGACCCAGGTGAGCGGCTCGGTCCCTCAGCCATGTTACCCGTCCCCAGCCATCGCCCCCAGTAAGCCGGCCTGCCTGCCACCCTGCCACCTTCCCTGCTGCCCGCCGAAGTGGTTCTCCAGACCTCCCACCTCTCTGAGCAAGCCTGAAGGCAACTGGGATGATCCTCAGCCCTCGGGGTTCACAACTGTCCGACCGTGCTAGCGTGGCGCTCGGAACAGGGCTCCCCCACCCAGCCTGGCTCCCCGCCCCCCCTCCCGCAGAGCCCCGGTGGGTTTTGGGGCTCTCCTTGCTCACGGGGTATCTCACCTCCCACCTCTCCATCCCCCTCCAAGCCTGCTCCCGGCCTCCTGCCTGGATCTTGTGCAGCACACCCCTCCTTCCTCTTGGCTGTCTGCATTTCAGGCCCTCTCCCCCGTGCCGTGTTTCACGGATGGATTACGTGCCGCTTGTTGCCTGCTGGTTTATTTCTAACCTCTTTAGGGCCCTCGGTGTGACTTTGCTGTCTCTGGCAGCGTTTGCAACACCTTCCAGCTTACCGTCATCTGCAAACATAATTAATTTGTTGTTTACTCTTGCTTTCAGATCATTAATAAAGACATTAAACAAACCTGGGATGTGTCGTTTTCTCGGTTATTTTTTATGAGTAATTGTCAGGGGCTCGGTAAGTTCATTAGCTAATTCTGTTTAGTCTGGGGGTTACGTATTATCCAGACTTGCTGATTTGTGCAGATTCAATTTTGCCAAATATTCCCTTTCCTGCTGTTTATCTCGAGGACTACCGAGCACCTCCGTCTTGCTTTGCTTCTGTCTGTCCTCAGCGGTGCCCCCGCCCCTCCTCTTTACCCCGTTAAGGGCTGACTGGGGGACAGTGGCAAGCAGGGCTCGGTCCCGTGGGTGGGCGTTTGGCCTCTGTTGTTATTCAGGGGTAACAGGCAAGGCTGAATGTGTCCTCTCCTGCCTGGTTGGCACAGGGGGTCCCACTTCCCTCTCTAGAGGGATGCTCCAGCACCACCTCCAACCCGCCAGGGCCACCTCCAGCCCACCAGGACCACCTCCAACCAACCAGCAACACCTCCAACCCACCAGGGCCACCTCCAGCCCACCAGCAAGCACCCTGGGTTTGCTCCTGGCTTCCCACTCCCAGGCTTGCTTGGTTCCCCGCAGTACCGGGGATGAGCCAGGGGAACATCAGCCTCGGGCATGGGCAGCAAGTTCAGCTCTAGCAAGGAGATGACTCCAGGCACCCCGAGCATCCTCCACCTCGGGGGTGCTGGCTGGTCCACTCCTGCCTCTGCAGGTGGGTTTTTCCCTGCTCCAGCAGCAGGGATTGCCACTTGCTGGCCGCGCTGGCTTCAGTGTCACCTGGTGCTGGCCAGGAGGAAACCGGTGGGAAGATATCAGAGGCAAGCCTGGCCACAGCGAGGACAGAGTAAAGCCTTCACTGCTTCTATTGTTTCCTCCCTCTCCAATACGGCAGATTACAATCTCCGGTTGAAAACTCCTGTGTTGTCCAGAGAACTGTCCCCACCAAGTCCTCGTGGCGGCCCGGGCGCTCCTGCCGCAGGCTGTCGCGGCCGTCCCGCTCGCTGGAGCCCCCGAGCGCAGCCCCATGCCCACGTCTGGCCAGCACATTTGCTGTTCCGCAGCCAGGCTCTGGCGGCAGCCGGGGATTTGTTTTCCCCTTTCCGAGCCAACATCTGGCCGAGCGGCGGAGGGGCAGAGCCAGCGAGGAGCAGTGCCTTCGCTCCCGGGGCGCTCGGGCAGGGCTGGCAGCCCAGCTCTGCACCCAAACCCACTGTGGTGCCAGCGCCGCCGGGGAGGGACCCGCGTGCCTCCCCAAAAAGGCAGCTCCAGCCGGGGCTTGCCCGTTGCCAGCACGGGGAGCCGATGCCAGTGCCCCCCGTCTTCATCTGCGGGCAGCGAGGAGCTGCCCTCGCCCTTTGGTGAGTGCCCACCACGGGGGAACCCGGCCGCAGGGGCGGGCGGGGGGCTGTGGGTGCGGGAGCCTGCTGGGGGGTGCTTTGGGGAGGGCCGGGGGTAAAATAAGAAAAGTGAAATTCTTTCCTGCCCCGCAGCTCGGGGGGTGGTGTCTGAGGCGGTGTCTGTCCCGGCCCCAGGGCTGCTCCCCGTCTCCTCTCGGTGCTGGCCAGCCTGCCGGCCTCCGGATGCGTTTATTTATCCGAGCCCAGCTTTATTTAGGATGTGTTTCCAGGGCAGCCGGTGCGCAGGGAGGTGCAGAGGGCTGCCGAGGGGATCCGTGGCCGCAGCCCCTGACGCGGAGCTTGCAGGGCACCCTGCCTGCACGGGCACCTCTCGGAACCCCACTCCATCCGCTGCGACCGAGCCCAGCCGGGAGCCCTGTCCCTGGAGAGCAGCGCGCTTGGCGTGGGCGCAGCTGTCCGTGGCACCCATTCTGCGGGCTGCCTTCTGCGCTCTCCTGTGTCCTGCAGCGAATAACCCAGGACGAGCTAAACCTCCAGAGATCACTTCCAGCCCCACTGCTCGCTCTGTCTGGGACTCCAGCGATTCCGAGCAGCGGGATACCGGCGCTCACCTGTGGGGAAGGGACACCCCACGCACCCTCCGATAAGCAGAGCTCAGCTTCAGTGCTTGGTTTTGCCCCCTGATGCAACGTCCCCCGTCCTGGCTGGGCTTTGCGCCAGTCCGGGTTCCCACCCTGCCACCCACCCCCGGCGGAGGAGGGGCCGGCCGCCCGCGGAGCGAGGATGGGGGTTCCCGATGGCTGTGAGGGGCTGCAGCTGGGGAAGCAAGGCTGTCCGAGGGAGGAGAGCAGCGAGCGTGCTTGGAGCACGCCGCCAGCCCCTGGAAGGAATATCCCATCCGGTGCTGGCAGGAGGGAGCGCGTTCATGAATGCTGCTGGGATTTAGCGTCTCAGCATCTGCCTTCCCAAGCGCTGGGGGGATTTTAAGGGAACGAAGCAAAGCCTTTGGATCAGACCTGGCCAAAGCAATGCCCCGCCTGGAGGTGCTGGGTGGATGTGGCCTGGGCTGGCAGGTCCCCAGCCTTGGCCACACGATGTTCCCCGAGGAGCGGGACATCCGCTGGGTGCTGTTTCAGCCGGGCTGGAGCCTCTCCTGCCTCGACACGTACGTGCCGTGCGTGAAGACAGCGGTCACCTCGGGGAGGTTTTCCCTTGAGTTGCTCAGGGAGAAAGCGATGTGAACCTTGTGACGTGCTTCAAAACATCTGGGCAGATGTGCAACGTCTCTGTGGTTGGGCTCCCCCAGGGGAGCAGAGGGGAACGTCACGGGGTTTGTTTGGCACATCCGGCACGTCCTGTCTTGGGGTGAGGGAGTGACCTTGAGGAGGAAGAGGATGCTGCAGGGAGTTGGGGGTGCTGCAGGGAACTGGGGGTGCTGCCTGCTGCATCAGGCGGAAGCGCAGCCCCGCATCCTATCCAGCCTTTTTCTTGCCCCTTTGCAACAACTAACGAGGCAGTCCTTGCCAGGCAGAGACCTGTGCTGCTGTTGATTTCAGCAGACAGACATTTCTTCAGAGGGTTTCAGGGCCCTGAGTGCTAATTGCCCTGACCAGCCTCATCTGGGCCCTCACCCACACCCTCCGCCCCACACACCAGCCTGCATTTAAGCTCAGGTGCCCTCAGCCCTTGCTTTCCTTCACCAGGGATGTGCTGTGGCACTGGGCTGGTGCTGCCTGCCACCCCCCCCAGCCCTGCCTGCCCCCCACAGCAGTGCCCTGGCAGGGGAGCTGCATCCCTCACCCAGCTGCCTGCCTTGCCCGGTGTGGGGGCTCCCCTTGCCTGCAGTGACTTGTCCTCTGAGCACCAGGATGGGCATCAGGATGTGTCTGCAGCATGGTGAGCAAACATCTCCTCTCTATTGACTCGGTGCTGCTTTGGGGTGTCCCCACCTGGGCACATCACGTGCAGTGTCTGTGTGAGGGTGGGGTTGTAAGTCCCGATAAAAGCAATGTGCTGGAGCGGCCCCAGCCTGGTGTGAGATGGGCTTTATTTGCCACCCTGCCCCAGGGGGGTCAGAGTGCTGTGGCTGTACTCCCCTGTGACTAATACCCTTTGCTTTTCCTGGAGTGCTGGACACATCGCTCCCCAGTGTTAGTTTAAAAGGAAATCAGTAAAGCCCATTTATTTTTAGCCTGGATTTAGGGTGTTTTGGAAGAGGAACTGAGCTGTGGTTTGGAGCCAGCAGGCTCACCAGCTTCTCCAGGGCTTGTCAGACAGAGGAACTGGCTTTTAACACCAGATAAATATTGACCAGTGTATTTTTAAGGAGTGAGATCCCTGCCATGTGAGTGAGGAACCCTCTGTGGCCATGGGGAGGGCCGGAGCAGCCAGGGGAGCAGGGGGGAGCTGTGCTGGCCGCTCGGGTGGTCTTTGGGTGTCCAGCGAGGTCTCGGGATCGAGCTGGGCTGTGACAGAGCTGGGCTTGGGATTAGAGCTGCTGATCCTGCCTGCTTGGAGAAACCCTCTTCCTCACCAAGCACCCGCTACGCCTAAAGCCCACTAAAACCAGTCCAGGGCTGTGATAGGCGCTGGACTGGGTTTGTCCAAGCCGGCCAGGCTCTGCCCAGGGTGGCGTTCAGGGCGGGGGGCGAGGAAGGTGCTGGTGCGGGAGGAAGGCTGGGTACGACAATGACCATGTATGTTTGTGCCATCGCTTGCGCTGCCGGGCAGGGGTGCAGGCAGGGGTGCAGGCAGGGGCCGGGAGCCGCTGCCAGCGGCGGCAGCCCAGGAGATGGCACCAGCGCACCGCGCTCGCCCGCCCGGCCGGGGGAGGGGGTGGGCGCTCCCGGAG
>VWZZ01005544.1:74774-92971 GCA_013399095.1 Psophia crepitans
CCTCTCCAGCTCACCTGGCACCCATGAGCCCATCCTCTCCCACCCACCAGCAGAACCCCCAGCTCTGGAGCTGCGATTGCTCCCCGCAGTCATGCACCCCTTTCCCCACACTTTCTTTAAACAGACGAAAACTCCCCATCCCTACTGATTTCGCTCATTCCACATGCTGTTAGGGAGACCCATCAAATAGAATTCCTGCATGGACAACCATTATTTTTATTTTCTAGCTTGCTAAAAGGGCCGGGCGTGTCCCAGAAGGCTTTCCCGCGTGAGCCAAGGCTGCCGGGCTGCGTGCGGGGAGAGGACCGAGGAGCTGTCTTTTGCTGGGTCTGCATGCTCTCCATCCAGCCCAGACCCTGGGGGGGCTAACCACAGGGGACCACACGGACTGAAGGAGGAAGAGTGAGATGGGAGGAGGAAGGAAGGATGAGCTAGCTGGCAGTTATCTTGAAGAGAGGAGAGAGCGGGCTTGGTCTCAGATGTGAGGATGATTTTTTGGAGCAGCCTTGGGTTTGGGGCTTTTTTTTTGTGTTGGAAATTGTTCTTTTGTCAAGCAGAAAGTGCTCGTGGGGGAGGTCAGACTTGATAAACCTCCCTGGTTTGAAAGCAGTGAGCGGGGATGTCCCGTTTTGGTGATTTGTAGGCGGGCGGAATGGGGGAGAGTCGGTTCGGAAGACTCTGCCTGGAAAAAGTGAGTTCGCGGTACATCTACAGACAGAAAATAAGGCAAGCCCCAAGGGCTGAATCCACGCGGCGCTTTCTGGAGCGATGGCTGTGACTCCCACGGCCTGCTCCAGCCCTTCTGGCCATCTCCGGGCCCTTGCGTCACAGCCCCGTGAGGACACCAGTCCTTTTGGGGGACAAAGCCCTTCCCTACCACCTCCAGCAAGAGGTCGGCTGAAAGCCAGCCCAGAAGCCCAAGAGGGGGATTCAGGGGACCGGGCGTTTAAGCACATTGCAAGTTCGGTGTGTCTCTGGCAAGCTCTGGTTTTGTGGGTGCACTTACTGACCCCCAGCGTGGCTCCAGCCCCGGGGCACGGGGATTGGGAGCCCTGCAGCAGCATCCTCCAGCACAAGCGCTGGCCCTCACGGGGGGTAAGTCACTAAATTGGGGGAATCTTCTTTAAATAGTCTGTGCTGGAGGGACTTCTGGATGCTGTGTGGTTAACAGGGATTAATGGGAATTAAATAAGAGTGGGGGAGAAACGCTAGGGGAATGAAATTGCCTTGGGAATACAGCATTAAGGGGGGAAGGATTACCCAGAAAGTATCTGGGGAGATGGTTGCTGGTATGGGAGGGCTGGAAACTGGGATCCTTTGGACGGTGGCTTCCACAAAGCCTCAGGGCAGGGGGGTGCTGCGGCTGTACCCCAAGATGTGGGTTTGGGGGCACCACCCAGGGCTACTCATCTCTAGACCTTGCATGTGGATTACAGAGTATTTTTGCGGCTCGTGAAGTCCGGCTGGAAAGCCACAGGCCATCCTGGGAGAGGCCTGGGGGCTGCTGGCTCGCCAGACGGCTTTGAGGGTGCGCGAGGCTCCCCGACCCTCCTCACCCTCCCTCAGGATGTGCTGGGCCCATGCTACCCTGTGCACCAGCGAACCGGTGCCAGAGGGAGGTGAGAGCTGGAAAAAGCTGGAGAGCTGGATGCTGAGCTACACTTGGCTCTGCGAAATTGCTTTTTGTTGGCTGATACAGCCAGGACAGCGTGGCCTGGGGTATCTGTGGCATTAGGAGCCTTCCCCACCCCGCCAGAGCCAAGGGCTGTCCTGGCTCCTGATGACAGCGGCTCCCCTGGGAGATGTCCCAGCCGCTGGCCCGAGCACTGTGCAAGCTAATTACATGTCTACATGTCGTTAGCGGCTCCGGCTCTTGGAAAGCTCCGAAGTGCTGACGTGTGTCGTGTTGGCGCTCCCCTGCCTGGGTGCTGATGGGATCGGGTACGGAGCAGCCTGCGGAGCGTGGCGAGCGGGGCTGGGTCGTGGTGTGAGAGAGGACCTGCCTGCTGAAAGCAGCCTGTGAGAGCTCCGGGAGAGGGGCAGGGATGCCGGAGCAGTGCTGCCTGCCGGGATCACCTCCGAATCTGGCTCCTGTGGGGTTTTCACCTGGGCAGGTCTCACTGGGGCAGCTGCGGAGAGGCAAAGCAGCTCAATTGGATTTCTGTGCCCACATGAAGTAGGCGCTGGTTACACAGCCGGAGAGAATAGGATCCTAAATTGGATTTTGCTGCTCGCTCGGAATGGGCTCCAGTCATGTGGGATTATCGGGGATTTAAAGCTAACATATAGGAAATGATAATGAAACCATCCCCCAGCCAAAAAGCTGGGGAGCTCCATGTGCTGCTCCGTTAACAGACATGGAGGTATCTCACAATTAACGTCTGAGCTGTGAACAGGGCGACGCTGGCGTGGTAATCAAAGTTTGCAGGCTGGCAGCACGGCTATTGTCTCCTCTGTTTGTGAAACAAAGGCACGCGTGCCAGCACGGCCCTCTCCTTGCTCTGTGCCCCCCCATGGGCTCTGTGCCCCCCCCTCCCAGCCAGGGTGAGGATTGTGGGTGGCTCGAGGGCACAAAGCATACCCCCCCGTGCTGGGGCGACCAGCACCCATCTGCAGAAGCATGGTGTTCTCCAGCAAAATCAGTGAGATGCTTATTTATTTCTTTTTTTTAAAAGAATGAAATTTGGGATGCTTAATTGGATTTCCCTGGTGCAGAGATTTAGTGCTTCTGATTTGTTTCCCACTCCCCTGCCCTCCCCCTTGATTTGGCCCCGGAAATGTCAAGGCTAATTGCCAGTATTATTATTTCTCCTCTTGTTTCAGCTGCACTCACCTGAGTGCTGGCACACTGCGGGGGGTGTGAGCAGCATCGCCCAGTGCCGGCATGGGCAGCCCCTGCCCTGGGACATGGGGTGTCTGGGGGGCTGGGCTGGGCAGGGAGAGACGGCTTGATTTGGGGAGCAGAGCCCCTGCAAGCTGCTCCGCTGGGGAGCGCGGCTGAGAGTCGGGGTGAGGATCTGAATCGGCAACTGATTTTTGTGAGGAGGCTCATTGGAGCTGCAGGAGCTGGGAGGGAGGGGGCAGATCCGAGCCCGCCTGTAGCTGGGTGAGGCAGTTTTTGGGGTACAGTGGGCTCTGAGGCTGCCTGGGTCCTGCTGTGGGGGACTCCCACCCTGGCTGGTTTAGGGGGGGGTCTTGGTGGGACGGGGAGCAGGGCCGGGTGCCAGCAGATGGCACTCCTGAATGCACCGCACAGCCTCTGGCTTTGCAGAACCTGCTCCGAAATGGCTTCCCCGGCTTCTCCGTGCGGCTGCTCTGGGCCAGGGCTGGCCGCTACGGCCCAGCACGTTCCCCAGCTCACCCTCCAGCCTTGTCCTCTGCCCTCCTCACTGCTGGGGACGCTGTGCCCCACATCTCTCGTTCCTCCCCACCCGGGTGCTTTCCCAGCCTCCGCTTTGCTCTTCCGCTGCGTCCAGGGCGCGAGGATGCGGGGTGTGCCCAGAGACCCCAGCCCAAGGTTCTGGTGCCCGGGGTGGACTCGTGAGCATCACCAAGAACAAGGAGTGCTGGGAGCAGAAGCGTGTGGAGGCTGTTTATTTTCTGTCCCTTGGGTGGTAGGCTCTCACCTCTGCCATGAATTAGAAGTCATGTCACATCTTGGGAGGCTTGAAATTGTGTTTCTCAGCAATGTTCCCAAAGAGATTAGAAGCACTGAAATGGCTGAAATACCCTCTGAGCTTGGAGCCGAACGTGCCACTAAGCACAGCGGAGTGAGATGGGGAAAGAGCTGTGGCATCCTCATGGGGTGGAGGGGAGGGCTGGGGGCAGCCCACCCCAACACCCCTCCTGGTTTGGTGGGTTTTTTGTAGTCCCAGTTCATCCTGGTGCAAATGGGGTGTGGGAAGGGCTGGGATGGCCACCTTCCGTCTGGTATGGGGTGGGGAGACCCAAGCACCACCCCAGGCAGCACTTCAGAGGGATGCTCGGCCGAGGGGCAGTGTGTTGCTCCCCAAACTTACTGGCGGAACGTGGGAATCTGTGATGTAAGCGGGTTAAGGAGGGCCAGGCAGCCAGGCAGGAGCTGGCCCCGAGCGTGGAAGGGGGGTTGATTTCCAGGACTGATTTAGAGGAGGAAGAGATTCAAAACTTGTTAATCCAAGGCAGAAGCCCCGTGCCTTTCTGAAGCTGTGCTGTTTGGTTTCAGTTGGCTTATTCTAACCCCAAACCGCCCTGCTCTGATTCTTTGCATTTTCTTTTTGCTGCAGAGAGCTGAGCTGGCCGTGGGGTTCCACCCGGCTGCTCGCTGCCCACCTCCCTCCCGTGCACATCCCTGTTCCCGGGACTGTGCAGAGCTGTCTGAGATGTCACCAAAGCGAATTGGTCCCCGGGTGCCGCTTTGAGGGCCTGGCTGACAGAGTGATTGGCGATCAGCCGCCTGAGCTGACACATCATACCGCAATTAGAGACCTCCTGGCAAGAGAGCTTCAACCCAGGCGAAGACCAAGCCGGTTACAAATGTTGAAGGAGCTGTTAAAGATGTGAAATCATTATCTCCCAAGCAGTCCGGCGATGCTCATGAGGACATTAGCGCCGGAGAAGCACATAGGCATGATGGATGTACACATATGGATGGGTTTCGTGGTGTGGAGCGGACAGAAAGGCGAGCTCGGTGACAAACACATCCACGGTGTGGCCGTGGTCCCATGTACAGCCTGGAGAGGAACGCGGGGTGCAAGGAACAGGAACGGATGAACGGGGCAGCGGCGAAGCGGGGCAGGCTCTGGCCTGCTGGAGGGAGTGGTGGCCAAAGAGCTGGAGCTGCTGGGATGGAAGGAGGAGCTCGCGCGGTTGGGTCTGTTTGGGGAAGAGCAGCCTCCTGTCGGGACTCGCCGCTCCGGTCTCTGCTGGCTAATTATGTTGCCACATTCTTCACGACTTGTGAGACTCAGCAAAAGCCTTGGCGAGGGTTGCCTCGGAGGTCAACAAAACTAATTGAACTGAATTTCCAGCGAGAGTATTTACGTGGCTATTTTCGGAGCCTGCTTTTTCCACACCGCCGGAAAAAAAATGCGTGCTGAAAGGGCAACGATCCTGCTCCTCCCAGCCTGGCGGGACCTGCTGCTCTGGTGCTGGCAGCAGCTGTGCCAGTGGGGGAGATGGTCCTTCCACCACGCATGGTCACATCAGTGTTGGAAGGGGGGCAGGGTAGCGGGATGCTGCTTCAGAACCCTTCCGGCTGGGGTATTTAAATCCTCCTGCTCTGGTGAGGGAGAGCCCCGAACCGATTTCTAGCTGGCTGTGCGGCTTTATCTCTGCAATAACAATGTGCTTAGCGCGCAGGGTGAAATTAATACAGAGCCAAATTTACCTTGGGAATATTTGAGCAAGTTTTTAAATGAATATTCATTGGAATTTTCATGCTCTTACGTCTTGCTTGGCCCATCATGGCTCTAACCGGGCGGCTGGGTCAGCTCTTTCCGGGGCATCGCTTGCTGTGTCAGAAATGCTGGAAATGTCCCAAAAGAAAATATCCACCTCATTTTCTCTGCAGCCTGTGAAGCCGCAGACGTGCTGCAAATCCTGCCGTTGACATCCGTGCTGTGAAGCTGGGAGAGAGGATGAGCTCTGCCCGGGGTACGGCTCCCTTCTCCCACCCCAGGGGTGCTGACGGGCCGGAGCAGAGGGATGCGGGAGGACCCGGGGGGTTACAGCCCTGAACGGGAAGGTGTTGGGCAGCCAGGAGCCGGGGCAGAGCTGCAGGACGTGGGTGGACTCGGCGATTGTAATAAGTATGTGAGCTGACCTGTGGCCAACTCTGTAGAGAGCTCTCGGTGCTACAACTGAATGAGCTGGCGGTGGATTCGGGCAAGACTAAAATTAAAACAGGTCAGGTACGGGCAGCATCGCGAAGCTGGGAGCCAGGCTTTCAAAGCCTGCGCGCTCGGAGAGGGAGAGCAGAATAAAAAACCCTTCCTGCATATGCAGAGGACATTTTCAGAGCTCTAATCCTTTGATTATAGCAGATCTTAAGAGAAACTCTGCTACTCCTTGAAGATGAGGGGGGGTGGGGGGAATGTAACTGCTCTAAACTGATGGAAAGCGAGCTTCTAATCAGCGGAGAATAATGATCAATTTATTGGATGTGATGCATTTAATGATGAAATACCAACTGTCTTTCCTAATTCCTGTGACTAATGGAGAAGGACATAGGGAAAAGTATCGGCGCACGCTGGTGGAGGAGGCGCTGCGGTGGGGCGGTGGGTGTTGATAGGAGTGCAGATGGACGAGGAGCAAACGTGGAGCTGAGGGAGGGGACGGGGCGGGGCTGTCTTGGTGGGGAAGAAAAATACACCCATGGACACAGCTTTCCTTGCTTTTTCAAAGGTCTGTAGGCTATGGAGAGTCATGCTGGTGTGTTATGGATGTGCAGGCACTAAAATACAGGTTAGCCGTGCCGGTTGTCACGCTCGGGTGTCACTCCAGCACATCTCTGTCCCTTCCCAGCGGTCCTGCTCCAGCTCCCGGGGCACTTCTTAACAAACCGAGGAAAATTAAGGAGGGGAACAATTTCCCCCCCTTCCTTTACTACTGACAAATGCAACCTATCAAGCGGTGAGGGGGAGGCACCAAGGCTTGTCTGGGTTACCCAGCCGGGGGAGCGTCATGCTGGGGTTGGCGCTGTTGGAGAGGAGCGTTGGCTCCTTGTGCGGAGGCTGTAGCAGCCCAGGGACCCTGCTCATGTCCCCTCCCTTGGTGGCCTTCATCCCTCTGTCCTGGCTGTGCTCCCCAGTGCTGCAGGGACCCTGCCTTGCTCTTCTGGGTGGTGGGTATGGCATGTCTGCTGGGGATGGCTTTGGAGAGCTGTGCTGGGCAAAGACCCTTGCCTCTGGATGAACCAGAGCGGGGTGTCTCCAGGAGAGAGAGAGTGTTAGAGCTCTGAGGGGCAAGAAAAGCTCATAAAGACCTTCAGCCCTTTCAATGGGCCTGATATGGGGATGCCCAGTCTGTCCTGGATGGCCCCTCATCCCAACCCCACGAAGGCAAGCTCAGCATCGGGGCTGGGAGCGTGCCTGGCCCCCATGTGCTGCCTGCCCTGCACGCTAACGCTGCTCTCCTTGCCTGCACGTCTTGCACTGCCGTTTCCCCCTTTTTTTTTAATCATCTGCTTGCAACCCATGAGGTAGGAGAGGGGTTGTGGGAAGAGCAGATGCTGAGGCAGCCCATGAGCATCCCTGGATGAGGGGCTGCGCAGAGCTCGTTTCCCACTCTCTTCCCGTGGGTGCAGGAGGGATGGGTGTCGGCTGCCGGGTGGGCGAGGGGTGACACCTCGGCTCCGCTCTGCTCCTGGAGCCACGCGTGCCTCCAGCGGTGCAATAGCAGAGCCCGTAGCTAGATGCCACTCAGTACTAAGGCGTCATTATTTTTTACGAACTAAGAGAACATTCCCTAATGCGCCTTGGAACATTATCGTAAATAATTAAATCTGAACCGCAGTTGTCACAGTAAATGAACAAAAGATTGTTCCGCTTCCCATGTGCAAAGTACAAATCACAGACTTTTAGTCTCCCTGAATTTTTACTGCCAATTTAAGGAAAGCAGTGAAGAAAGAACTGATATAAAGTCTCCAGGTTGGGAGCAGATCCAAAACCCTTCCTAAAAACTCAGCCTCCGGGCAGATCAAACGCATTTCCCTCTCCGTGAGGGCTGAGGAGGAGTGGGGAGGCAGGGTTGCAGCAGCTTGTTGCGGTGGCTCAGATGCTGAACGCACAAGGCTTTTGGGGCTGAACATCCACCTTTCCCCTGCGGGATCAAGGGCCGTTCGAAGGCAGATCGGAATTAGCGAGCTAATGAGGCGCATCATGAGCTCCAGGTATTTCCCAAACTCAAGGACAAGTTGCAGGAGGTCACGCTGGCCGAAGCCTGGGAAAACCCAATGTGCAGGATTTGCAAGTCCTGCCTTCATTGTAAAGCTCCAATCGTTTAAGGAATGTGACAGGGCACAATTAGGGGTTTATTTACGTAACTAAGGTTTTGTTTAGCTCTTGGTCCGTCGCACAGGCGCATCTTGGTCTGCTCCTAAAGCAGCTGCTAGAGCCGAGCAGACAAACGGTGTCCCTGAAGGGTGGGAGCCAACGACCCGGTATGACCGGGACTTTGGGAGAGCAAAATATAGCCCGTGTCTGGGGCAGATCGCTCCTGTATATCACAGGGACCCCTGTGGCAACCTGGGCTGAGCTCTGGAGAGCATCTCCTGCCCCTTCCGCTGCCTTGATTTAAGGCCGTCGGTGTTGAGGACACAGTGATTTGATGACGGATCCTGCTGGCTGTGATGCATGTCGGCGGCCCACATCTCACCTCCCTAAATCTTCCCCCATGGGTCTTAATTCAGTGCAAAGTGGGGACGTGTCACTCTGCCTCCCGCTGTCTGAGAGAGCTTTGCCCTTCCTCTTCCTCCTGGCTGTGGAGGGGAGGGCGAGGAAGGGGGAGGAAGGCTGCTGCTTGCTCAGGGTTCATGCAGGTGAAGGTGTGATCTTGCCTGATAAAGCTTGTGTCACGGAGGGGATAAGAACCTACAAGTGCCAGCAAGGCTGGCTGCTGGTTTCGATGGGAGCCCCAGACTCTCGCTGCCGTGCCCGGTGAACACGCCGCTGGCAAGGGAGAGCGAGCGGCAGAACAACCGCCTTCTGCCGCTCCATCCCGGGTTTATGGGGCAAAACGTTTAAAAAGGGGGAATAATTAAGTGCTGCTTATGAAAGAGGCACTGCCGTCCAGCTGCTCCAGGAGCCAGCAGGGGCTGTGCCCTGGAGGGGGGGCAGGACCCGAGCCTCATCCTGTGCCGGGTGCTGGGCTCGTCCTGCAGGCAGAGGGACCCGAGGGGGAAGATCAACATCCCGGTTCGCTCTGACGAGCAAGGCACAGACCTTCCGCCTGCTGAATAGGTCCCCTGCAGCTGGATCCCTTTGCAGACCGTCCGGTACGGGGGGTGTTTCTCTTGGCGAGATCCAGCCGCGGTAAATAACCCCGAATTGGCGCTTGATGGATGCTCGCTCCCCGCCAGCCCGTCTCCCGAGGGTTATATAATTCCCTTTCCCGCGGCTCGGCTGTAAATTCAGCGTGATTCATGGCAGGGCCCTCCACCAAAGGCTCCTACAGCTCTGCCACCCCCAGGAGGGCAAGGACGGGACAGAGGGCACGGGGTGGCCTGCGCCCAGCGGGAGGGTGCTGCCTGCTGGGGTGTTTTGGGTCCAAAACCAGGACACGGGGCAGCGGGTCTCCGAGGGCAAAAGCTCTTACGTGGGGTGGGCAAAGCTGCGGGGATGGAGTGGGATCTGATTTTTGGAGGGAGCCATCCTGTATTCTGCATGATCTGCCTGGCCATAAACCCGGCTGAGGCGGTGGGAGCCTGGACAGGGGGTGCTTCACGGGGTGGGGGGGCTCCCCGGGTACCGGGCTGGCCCCTGCCTGCTCTGGTATTGCTGGGGGAGCCTGTGGCACCCCAAGCATTGGGGAGTGAAGAAGCAAATCTACAAACAGCCTCGGAATCTTGGCCGGAATGGGATGCTCGCACGCCTGGTGTCTGCCAAATCGCGGACCCTGCAAACCATGGGGGCCCTGCTTGTGGGGACTCCCTTGGGGACACTGCTGGCTTTTTCCCTTGCTATGGGGTTGGGGCGGGAGGATGCTGGATCAGGTCCCAAATGCCCTGTCCCAGCAAAGGGACCCTTGTGAGTGCTTTCTGCTGGGCCAGTGCCCTTCCTCATCCCTCCCCAGCCCTGCCTGCGAGCTCCCATCGCGATCTGTTCGGCGCTCGGGGGCGATATCATATCTGGAATATTAAGACACGTGTAATGGAGCCCCCCCTTAAATCAGATAGACCCCGTGGTGGAGGCAGCTGATAAATCCCCCGGGCAGTTACGAAGCCAGAGGAAAGTCAGGCAAATTTAATTAATTCTTATCATCTCTGACAGAGGCAGTGAGCAGTGAGAAGGATCTTTTTGGCCTCTTTTCCCCACCGAGGAGCGGGAGGGGAGGGCAGGGGAGCCTGCTGCTCATGGGCTTGATCCATCAAAATCCAGGCACCTAAAAGCCTCAGAACACTGGGACTGTATAAATATCTGTTTCCAGGTACTGGAAGTACGTCTAAATAAAACAAACTAGGCTCGCCCGCTCGTCCTGGACAATAAACACCTGTAAATCGTCAGGTTTCCGTGACGCGCTGCTGGAGCGCACCCGTTTCTGCCTGGAAAAATATTCCCGAGCTCAGCTGGTGGTGTTTACCTCTGGTGGTAGCTGGGAAGGCAGGGCCGGATGCTGCGGTGAGGGGCACCCTCACCCACCCAGTTCCAGGTTGGGGATAAACCCCTCGGCCCTGCAAAGCTGCCGGAGCAGGCGTGAGCGTGGGGCAGCTGCTGGCAGGGGTGAGCGTGTCCGTCCAGGCTGCTCCCACGCGGTTGTGGCCTCTGGGGCTACTTGCCAGGGTGAGGCATTGCCGGCCCCGGGGTCTGGTGGCACACCTCTGACATTGCTGGAGGGGCGGGGGTGCAGCCCGCACCCCCCCGGGCTCCCTTATCCCGTGCGCCCAGAGGGGAGATGGATCTCGATGCGGTGGGGGAGGACGGCTTAGCGGCGAGCACCCGAGGCGCGGCGCAGAGCTGGGGCGCCGGCACAACCACCAACACAGCCAGGGCCGCCGCGGCGGCCGGGGCTGCTGCGGGATGTCCCCCCCAGGGGGGCCAGCCCCTTGTTGGGATGCGCTGAGGCTCCCAGCGCGGTCCTCCCCGTTCCTGCCGGTGGGCGGGAGGGCATGGTCCCTGCCGTGCACAGAGCGCTCAGACTCCATCCAGCCTCACCAACGCTGATCGATTACTCAATTTTTAATATGCCTGTCCTCCTGAGAAGCTTCGTTTTCCTTTTTCTTCTGCTTTTCTCCCTATCACCGGCCATCGCGTTTTCATCTTAATCTGCCGATAGTTCATTTTCATTTGACATATTAATCTATGCCTCTTTCTGTAAAGATAACTCATCCCTGCCTGATGGCAGGAGTGCATAACCAGCGCCATGCCGGGAATATTTTACTGGCTTTGAAAAGATGGTGGAACAAGGAGTAAGCAGAGTTGGGCTGGTATCGCCCGTCCATTTTAAGAAGCCAGCGACCCGCCAGGCGATGCTGGTGGGAGAGCTTTGCATCCTCTGCAGGTGGATGGGGCTTTGAAGAAGGAGCTGGGGGTCATGATGCCAAGGTGGGGCTGGGTGCTCCATCCCCACCCTTACACACCCCTCTTGGCGCTGGAATATTCGGCTGTTGGCACCGGATTAATTTATTTGATGCTGTTTATCAGGTTTGCGGCTGACTGGCTTTTTTAGTGCTGTTTGTATAAGGAACAGCATCAGCGTACAACGGCAATTATTTCTGTATAAATAAGGGCATGGATGCTGTCAGCTACCCCCAACGTGCCCTGGGATGGGAACTGAGCCGACGCCACCAGCCCGTCCCTGGGGGTGGGGACATGGGAGGTACCGTACAGGGTGGCAAATGCCACTAGAAGAAAGATTTGACAGCGAAAGCTGCCCAGCTTCCCTTTCGCCCCTCCGCTGAAACCGCACAGCTCCGGGGATGCTCCTGGTGCTGTTCCCTTAAACACATAAAAGGGCTCCATCTGGTTTTAATTATTCAAATGAGCTGACAGGGTAATCAATATAAATGGTTAAACGTGGCCAGGATTAGTGTTGGCGCTGCTGCAATGCTGGGTAAAAGCTCTCGAGATGGGGGATTAACTGCTGTCCCAGTGCTCTGGGGGAAGCGGGGTGCTGGGCCCCCCCACTCGTGGGGACAGCATGGCACCACAGCCCGGGCTGGGAGGTCAAGGGGGGAGTGTGTGTCCGCAGCCGCTCCGGTAGATGCAGGATTTAAAGCAATAACCTGCGGTACTTCTGGCTCTGGCTGCTTTTTTATTGCTAATATACTGCTAATTGCGCTCCGCTGTGCGGTAATACTAATAAAGCAAGATTTAGAAAGCGGGAGGCTTAAGAGAGTAAATCAAGGGCACGGCACAGCCTGGGCAATCTGCACCGCGATGAGCCACAGCTCCCCGGCGCTGGGGAAGAGTGAGGGACCCCACCGGGAGGACCCACGTGCGGGGTCCCCATCACACCCCAGGCTACTGGGGCAGGGCAGTTTTGTGAGTGCTGCAGCCTGGGGTGGGAACCCCAACTCCTCCCCGATGCTGGAGGAGCTGTGTCCCTCTGCCCTCCCTGGCAGCAAAGTTTCTCCTGACTCCTTTCTGCTCTTGGGGCTGCCGTCATGCTCTTTTTTTGCTGTGTTGCCATGGAAATCCTGCCTGCATCCATCCCTGGTCCTGCCTGCATCCATCCCTGGTCCTGCAGCCGGTGAGTGCCACCAGCCTCCTCCCTCAAAGAGGGTTTGGTGTGCTCGCTTGGGCCACAGCTCCCACCTCTGCAAACACTGGATAAAACATTATTAAAAGATGAAAAGAGGGCGGGGGGAGGCGGGCACCCCCTGGGTTATTCAATCAGCCTGCGCTGGCCCCGTATTGAAGCCCCTGGTGCCCGTGCCTGTCCATGTGCCTCGGCGTAGGCGTGCTTCATCAAGCCGGTGCCCGCCTCGGAGCGGGGTCGTGCGGAGACAGCCACCGTAATGAGAGGAGCTGAAATTGCTACGGGGGGGCGGATAGTGACGTCCTCACCCCCGCCATCAGGCAGCTGCAGGCTTCCTAGGTTCTTCTAGCCCCAAGCCATGGGAGAGCCAAGGCGAGGCCGTTCCCTTCCCCTCTCCGCCCAAGCCCTCATTTCCATCTCGCGTTATGGCGTGGAAATGTTTGACTTTACAGCCTTAGTTTATATTGCCAGGAAGTAACTTAACCGTGCTCTCTAAGTGTTGAAGCTGCATTTCTTTTTGATGATTTCAAAGATTTATTAAGTTCTCCCAGGGAGAAGGAGGAGGAGGAAGGGGGGGAAAAATAAAAAACCCAAACCACACACCAGCAAATCAGATTCAGCGGTAGGCCCGGCGAATAAACCGGGAATATGTGTGCGGTGTTTGGAGCTTTTGCTGGAGCATCTGCTTTCCAGCAGCCCCTCTCTACACACGCCCCTCCGCGCCGCTCGCCGCTCTCCTCGGCTGGAGCTCCACCGCCGGGCAGGCTGCTCTGCGAAGCCCTGGGTTTAAGGTGCCCCTCCCGTGTTGGGGTTCGGGTATAGGAGCCGAACGGGGGGTAATTAAAGGTTTGCTGTTCGCTAACGACCTGCGCACGGGAAAGCGTTGATCCAAAGCACTCAGCTGACATTCAAACATAGTAAGTGCCCTCCGAGCAGGCATCTGGAGCGGTTCCTGGGCAGTTTGTGACGATGAGGGATGGGTCCGGCTCACCGTGTGAGTTAGTCGCACTTAATTAATGGACTGGATCTATTAATTTACTCCCAAATCCAATCATCGGGGGATGAGGTCACAGCTGGCAGAGAAGTACCAGCAGGATGCAGAGTTTTCTGCAAAGTATGTTACCAGCATCTAATTTCACAAGAATCCAGAAAAAAAAATAAAAATGTGTTAAGAAGTGACGGGGGCCTGGAAATCAGGCGGGGCTGGAGCGGGGAGAGGCACAGCCAGCTGTGAGGTGGGCGAGAGCTGGAGCGAGCCTCCGTCTGAGGACTTGGGGTCTCTCCCTTTCTATCGGCGCTTTGCTGGGGAAAAATAAGGGGTGCAATCTGGTGGGGTGCTGCTGGCGTCGAAACCCAGGGCTGGTGTTCCTGCCTGCCTCTGCCCGAGCCCTGGCCAGGTCATCGGGGCCATCCCCAGCCTCTCGTTATCCTCCCGTGATGTCGGCTTAACGAGTCTCTGCCTGCGGCACCGTAGGTGAAACGCCTCGGAAACTCCCGCCTGCCGAGGAGCAGGAGATTGCCAAGGAAATCAGTGCTCCCTTATTGCTGCAAATGCTCCTGGTATTAACAAAAAAAGCAAGTGAGGGGCAGCGGGGATGGTAACTGCTGAGGAACTGCAGTGTCAGCAGAATTTGGGCCTGACGAGGGGCCGCACTGACCGCGGGGTGCCGCGTGCGTCTCGGGGGTGCTGGCAAGGGCCAGGCGAGCCCTTCCCTGCCAGGCTCCCCGGGGGTGGTGCTGCTTTGCAAGAGGCAAGGGGGGCACCTTTGCCTGGGGAGGAGACCCCAGGAAGGGCAGAGCTCAGAGCTGGGTCTTTTCACTGCACTTTGGAGAAAGCTTTGACTCGGGGTATTTACGTGTCTCGGTTTTACTGAGAGTACAGTCCCAGCGTATTAAAATAATATTCTTTTATCACTGTCGCTCCTTCCCAGCCCCTTCGGAGTGGCCTTGGTAGGGCTGCCCGAGTGGAAGGTATTTATTGCAAGCTCACCGCGGCAGGGTGCTGGGTGCTCCCCCAGAGGAGCCGGGGATGCGGGCAGAGCCCGGCGCAGGCAGCAGCGCCGGCGTACGCGCCCCCGACGCCCCTCTCTGCCCCCGAAACGCGCTGATGATGCTGGCTGCCTTTTCTGGAAGGCTTGCCTGACGCAACGCGTTACTAGAAGATCCTCTGCTCCGAGGAACATCCTTGCCTCGCCAAGAGGGGTCGGCGGCAATGCTGTCGGGCGTTAAAAGCAGCGGCTGGACTTGGCTCCTGCCGTGCCGCTCCTCCGTGCGCTGGCGGAGCTGCCGTCCCTTCCGCCCAGGGAAGCGCGGGAGGGTCCCGCCTGCCTTGGGTTTCTCGTCACACCAGCCCCCTGAATGCTGAAAACAAGCTGAAGGATGCTCGGGGGGGGGGCGGGAGAGGGGCTTACGTGCTGTTAGAGGGTGAAAAACATCCACGCGCCCAAAAGGACTGTTTTCTCCCCATTTATTCCGCAGGGAGAGTTCTCTTCCATCCCCGCAGGGAGCAGCTCTCGAGCACAAACTGGGGCTCTTGGGGGGATGTCCGGCCCTGTGCTGGCACAGGTATGCTCGGGGGGGTGGCAGAGCCTGGCGAGGGCCCGGGTGAGTTTGGGGACCCCCTCATGGGGTGAAGCTGGTTCCTCGGCTCTGTCAACCAGCTGCTTGCGGGGTTGAGCCACAGGCGTGCGGGAAGAGCAATCCCCGGGGGAAGCCGGGCTAAATTACCGTCTCCCCAGATAGATGTGATTTGAAATAATTTCTGAAGTGTGATATTATTACAGGTAGATTATATATTGATTTTGAAGGCTTTTCAGATGAGCAGAGGCACTCTCCCCTCATCACAGAAAAGACTGAAGAGTTGCAGGGGGGGGTGGGGAGTGGGTGTTGGTGTTCTTTTTTCCTTTTTCCATTTCTGAAGGGTTTGGGTTTTTCCCAAACGCTGCTGGAAAGGGATTTCGCAGCATCTAACCCGACCCTTTCTCTCCTCCCCACACTGGACGCTGCGAACAGGTTTTACTCTCCTGCTTTGCAGTCGTCGCCTTCTGCATTTGCAGACTCAGTTTTGCCCTTGACCGTCTCTTCTCTGGGTTAAGCAACTCAAATTCATTCAACCTTCTGTATTCCCCAGATCTCCTGGATTCACTTCATCGAATTCATTAGCAGGGGCTTGGGCCAGGAGGAAGGAGGGTCCTGCCTGAGCCCAGGCTCTTCGCTGGAGGCAAGTATTCCTCCTCTGCCGTGGTGCTTGGGGGCCTTTGGAGAGGCACAGGGGGTGTTCCCAGGAGGTCAGGGGGCTTTTCCACCCGTCCTTTCCTCCCGCGCTGCCAACCGCCTCGTGCCAGCCGAGAAATCGGCTCTCAGCATCTTTATCTTTTTATCTAAGCCCATCGGTCTGGCTTTTCCTGACCGTAATCCTACACGAGCACCTCGCTGTTTCTCCCCACCACGTACATATTTAGGTATTTTCCCGTACCCAATTAACTCAGCCCCCGCCGCCGAAGCGTCGCACCGCCTCGATCCATCCTGCCTTTCATCCTCCCGCAATAAAGGCATCCTTTGTTAGCGGCTCGCTGCCGGGCTGTGTTTCTCCATCAGGCTTGTGTAAAACGCCCTCAGAAGCTGTTAGATAGAGACGTTCATTACCCTCTTCTGCAAACCTTGGTGCCGGGGAGTGGAAGAGAAGAGATTCATTATATTCTGCGGAGGTACCTGAGCCCGAGACCCCTGGATGAGAGGCAGCCGGAGGGAAGGAGAGCTCGAGCGATGTTATGATTAGTCGGAACAAAGTTGGGGCTGTAACCTGGGGAGCTGTGACGGAGCTCGCCAGAGCATCGGAGTGGGGGGGGGGTTTAGCACCAGCTGCTGTATTACCATAGCACTGAGTAACGGTGCCGGGGGGCCTTCGGCGGGCTGCATCTCTGAGCTCGGCTGTGGAAAATGGGGCTGAGGGGGTCTGTGCTTTTTTCCCCCTTTTCCCCCTCACAAACCCTTTGAGGTGATGGAAATTTTGTCCACTGACCATGTGTTTGATTTCCATCCTCTCCCCTTCTTTCCCCTCCCAGCCCTGGGGTAATAAATCCAGCCCGGATAGTTAAACCATACCAACGGAAGGGGGTTGCGCTGTAGGGTTCCTATTGCACCCGGCAGGGCTGGGCCTGGGGGTGTCCCACCAGCGGGGTCTTGCCCCCAGGGGCTTGGAGAGATGCAGCCCTTGCCCAGCTCTGCCTCCCCTCGCCAGCAGCCCAGAGGCTTTACTGGGAAAGGTGCAACTGGGATTACAGCCACCGAACCGGGCATCACCGTCACTCTGCCCTGTTTGAGACACGTTGTAGGGAGCAGGGAAATTATGGGGCACCGGGAGATGCCTCCTCACCCCCGTGTTTCTGAGGCTGAGTCCGACGCTTCATCCCCAGCTCAGCACGTCCACTGTAAACCCAACGCCCCTTGTCAGGGCGCTGGTCGGTGGGGGCTGGCAGGTTTCGGTGGGGAGACCTGCCGGCCGTCAGCACCCCCGGGGTCCCACGGGGAGCGATCACAATCAATCCGTGGGATGAGGCAAGCGAGCGGTTGCATTTGCACGGAGCGCCTGGCAGGAACACCGGCCATAAAGCCGCGCAGCCACGGCGTGGCTGAGATTGAAGCGATCCAGCCTTTACGAGCAAAGATAAAATTAAACTGCTGGTGCGGGGAGAGGCGGCACGGGCAGAGCTAAGGTGACTCGGTGCAGGACCAGGTCCTGCTTTGCCAGGCAAAGGGAGGTTTTGCAGATGCGAGTGGAGGTGACTTCTGCAAAGCCCTGAGGAGTGTGACCCTCCTCCTCGCCCCCTTCCCAGCAGGGGTTTGCGAGCAGGTCATCGCCGTCCCTCTCCTTTCCCTCCTGATGAACGCTCTGCTGTTCCGAGTTAACGTCGGTGGGTCTGTCAGAAAAATTAATTTTTTAATTAAAAACATTTTTTTTTTATTTGGTGGTGCTTTAATGTCTGGGCCTGGAGTAATTATTAGGAGCTCCAGGGAGACTGTGCTTTAGAAAAATTGTTGGTGCTACTGCAAAGGAATTTATCTGATTAACGTCAGCCTTCACACGTGGCTGTCGGAGGAGGGGGGGATGAGTGAGGGTGGGAGTCCTGCTGCTTTCAAGCAAACTGATTAATCATGGAAAACAAGGCAGGGTTCTGCAGGTGCTGATTTCCCACCTTGGAGGTGGGCTGGGAGAGGAGGAGAGGTTGGGAGCAGCAGCACGGGGCTCCCTCACCGCCCCCTGCCCTGCACGCAGGTCCTGGGGCACGGCTGGAGAGATTGGAGAGGTGAGGAGTGATGGGTTTGTCCCTGGCTGGAATGAGGAGGCAGAAAACACGCCCAAAGAGAGCCTGAGCAAAGCCCTGGGTGATTTTCACCCCCGTGTACCCGTCCTGAGTGTCAGCGGCGTGGCTGCTGCCAGCCGTGGGGCTGGGGGCGCTCAGCGATCCCCCCGGCAGCCGCTCGCGCAGGGGATTTAGGCCTCCGCGTAGCCAAATCCTTCTCTCAGCGAAAGGCCAAAGGCTCCCTGAAGGAAGCAGCTTTACCCCCAGAGTTCCCCTCCCAACTTCTTTTTAGAGGCTTATTCCTGTCCTGAAGCTTTAGATTCCTCCCAAAAGTCCTGGCTCTGGAGGCTCCTGCTGTGCTGTTGCAATCCCCGTAGCCCCAGCTCCTCTGGCTTCGGGCTAGCCCGGTGAGGGACGTTAACCGGGGCGGGCGCTGGAACGAGCTGGGCAGAGCAGCATCACTGGCAAGCGGAGCAAGCGGCACGGAGAAACCCCTTG
>VWZZ01005544.1:93581-111557 GCA_013399095.1 Psophia crepitans
TGACATCCAGGTGTCAGGAACAGCTGGATGGCAGAAAAAATGGCAACTTTAATTCGTTTTGCAGGCAGGGGAAGCGGGGCAGGGAGGGGGGGGAAGAAGATTTTCCTCCAGGCTTTTTCCCCCCCACCTTCCCTCTGCGATGCTCCGTGTTCCGCCCTGACAGGAACATTTATAAACTGCCACTGTGGGGAGTATTATTAACAGCTCGATTCCTTAAAGATGCAATTAATTATTCACCTGCTTCCAAATCAGTTTAAGCAGCTTCTAAGCTGCAGTGTAAATAAAACCTTCCCAACTCGCCTCNTCCCGGGCTCTCTGCTGAGGTACGCCAGCCAGGATTTTAACTCATCCTTGTGGGGATGGCAACTGTCACTATTTTCTCATTTGCCGTATTTTTAGGCTATTTTTGCCTTGCTGCTAAATCCCTCCTGTTTTGTCCTACCCCCCCCCCCCCCCCCNNCCCCCGCCTTCAGCCCAATCTCCCTTTTACCTGTCGGCTATTTAATAAATCATCCCCTAACTGATCCCCTAAATGAGCAGCAGCTACAACGCCTTTGTGGAGGGCTGGTTTGGGGGTTTCTGCCCCCTTTTGGGGAAGATGTTGATTAGGTCTCAGCTGATGGTTGCTTTCAAAGGAGAAAATACCGACGGCGCTCCCAGGGTGTGCGAGCGGAAAGCTGTGCCAGCCCTGGGAGGGGCTGGTCTGGGGACCCGGCGGGGACCCGCGGGGGAAGGGCCGTGTCTGTGCTCTCCTCTCGCTTCCCTGGCTCTGAGTTTGGGTGGGCAAAGCGGGCTGAAGCGGCTTTAGGGGCACGGTGTTGAGTCCCTTATGGCCCTGCTTGGTTTTTATTTATTATGGTAAAGTTTCCGGGCTTAACCTTAGGTTTGGAAAATGGCAGGTATTTGGGGAAAAGACATTTTAGGAAGAAGTGTGGGCTTTTTCTCTAATGGAAAGCTGAGACCTGTGGTGGATTTTAATGGGAGAGAAGAGGGCAGCCTTGCCGTTGCCACCCCAGAAATGCTGAAGTCACGGCAGAGAAGCTGTGGCCAGCACCCCCGCTGAGGCTCTGCCTGGCCCGGGGAGGTGGGGACCCTCCTGCCACCCGTTTGCTCCCCTACAGCACAATCCCTGCTCCTGAGATGCTGAGGGGCTGAAGGAACTCCTCATCATCAAAGCTGTTCACCATGTCTACCCCATGGTCCCAAGCAGGGAGAATTTGCAAACCCCGTGACAAGGGAGTGAGCATGATCATCTCCATAAATAGATTCCAAAAAGAAAAAAAAAACTAATTAAAAAAAAAATTAAACAGGTAAAAATCCCTTTTCTTGTTGCAGGGTCCCTCTCCAGCACGAACACACGCTTCAGACAGGCCAGGCCCAATCTTTGCATAGATTAGCCGCTAACAATGGAGTTAATAACGATAATGGCACAAATGTCCTGTGCCTGCGTGAGAGACACTCAGGAAAATCTGCTAGCACCAGGTAATCACCGCGTTTCAGACCGTCAAAGAGATCAATCATGTGGAGAGCCCATTCATCAATCCGCTGTGCCAGGGCTTTGGCAGGCAGGGAGGGGATGCGGGCAGCTCGCTGTGTGCCCCAAAAAGCCACTCTGGGGTGGGGGGGAGGGGGGTGTCCCCCTGGGGTCGGAGCGGGGCTGGGGAGCGGGAGGCTGCTGGGCTTGTTGCGGGAGGTGTCAAAGCCCTGGCAGGCTCATAGCCCGGCCGGGCTCCTGGCAAAGCCCCCACTGCCCTCTCCTCCGGAGGATGGTCCCTCAGATGCTTCCCTCCCTCTGGCGCTGGGGCTGGCGGCGCTTCCTCTGCCGGAGACAGATTGCTTGTTGCTGTTTCTCCATCTGGCTGGAACCACGTCTGTCTGCCGCCGTGTTATTTGTTGCCCTGTTGCCACCTGTAACCCATCCTTTCTCCTCTGCTCTCTCCCGAGGAGATGTCCTCAGCTGGGTGGTCCCAGAGCCACCCCCAGGACCCAATATTCTGCGTGGGATCCCAGGCCACTGGTGCTGGAAATCCTGCCCTGACTTTCTGCCCTGAGAAACAGGACCTTGCTCCAAAGAGCATCCATAAACGCACAGTCCTGGCAGCAACGAGCCAGCAGGCAGGGAACGGGCAGCCGTCCTGTGGCAGCTCCGCTCCAGCAAGCAGCGAGAGGTGATGGAGAGCTTCTCCCCATCTGCAGTGAGTCCGGGGCCAGACCCTGCCCGAGAGGAGTCGGCTGGCAGCCGCAGGGGCCAAGCATAGCCTTGGAGAAGGGATAACAAGAGGCCGCCAGCAGCATGTTATGGGCAGCTGGAGGTCTGCAAATCCTGCTGCACAACCCTTTATCGCTTATTTATAGAGGGCTGGTGCGCTGGCAAGCAGAAAACCCTGGTCTTCCAGCCTGCTGGCTCTTCCTGCCACTAAGTCCCATGGGAGCAAGGCTGAGCTCCAGCCTCTGTGCCAGATGTGGATGGCCTGGGGACCTCCTCGGCCAAGCAAGGCTTCAGCTCCCTGCCAGGGCAGAATTTTGGGCAGAAGACCGTACCTCTTATTCCAGGTCTTGTGGCCACATGCTGCAAATCTCCCAGTGAAAAGGGAGCAAACCATCCAACCTATCTTGCTGCTCTGCTAGGTAAGGAGAACTTGAAAACCCATCGTAAGCGCCGCAGATGCCTGCCTGCAGCCAGCCAAGGCGGTGGCTCCAGGGCCTCAGCGCTCACTGGTGAGTTTTAACTCTGATATCTGCACGGAGCCCCCAGTTGTATGGCACTTTTATAATTCATGAGGCAGATATTATTGCAGAGCACAGCCCGTTGCCCCAGGCTCAGCGATGTGCTCTCCAGGGGTTGACCTGAACTTTCTCAAAAGCAATAAGGCTTCCTCGCAGCGCCGCAGCCGGCATCCTCAACTTCCACAGCGCGGTACCCAGCTACCTCAACACCTCTGCCAAGGGTGCTGCAGATGTTACTCAACTGGTAACAGCACCTTTGTCCTCACGGCCGCTCCAGGAAGGGATGCAGGGCTGGTAGCAGGGCACAGCAAACCCCAGGAGCCCCCCATCTGGCTTGCACCTCCTTTCTCCCAACCCTGCCTGGCCCATTCCCCTCTTTCTCCTGGCAGCAACCCTTTCTTCCTCCCCTCTCCTCCTTTTCCCCACTTCTGGGACGCTGCTTGATTGCCTGGCTCCCTTCATTAGTGTAATACCTCCTGGAAAATTGGTAAACAGAGGCGTATGAATGAGGTGTTGATTGCAATCAGCAGGGGAGAAGGGGGCTGAGAGCGCTGGAGAGGCCAACTATGCTTCCCAATCAGCCGGTGGCCCGGGGCGGCTGCTGGAGAGGATCCGCTCCCCAGCATGAGCCACGCAGGGTGGCTGTCCCGCACGGCTCGTGCTGGGGAATGGATCCTCCTCCAGCGGCTGTCCGAGCATCCCTCCGCGGATGGGATGCTCGCCCTTCCCTCTTGGGAGAGCTGGATGCAGCCTGGGGGAACCCGTCCTCGCTGCTGGGGTGGATGGGATGAGGAGGGGGTGGGTGGCAGGACACCCTGTCCCAGGCTGATGCCAGGTTGGGGGCAGCAGGGTGACACCACCCTGGGGCACTCGGAAAAGAGGAGCTTAAAGAGATAAGCAAGATCTAAAGCACAGCCTATTATTAATCTGGACAGACTGTAATCGAGCTGATCCCTTGCCCGTCCGTCGCTCTGACACCACTGGAGATGGTGTGGGGGGAGGCAGAAGACATGGGGCTTGTATCTGGCGTCACAGAGGGAGATCTGCCTCATTTCTGGCTTGTTTGGTTAAATGCTTGAAGACATCGTCCCCGGGCCAGCTCCAGCGCTGGGTTAACTGCCCGGCTTTGACGGCACCTTGAGGTGTCACAGCCGTGGCATTGGGCAGGGCAGAGCTAACAGCTTCCAGAGGCAAGGAAGAATTATCAGCCCTGGTTTGGGGTGGAGGTAACAAGATATGGGTGGTCCTCCACCACCTACAGCATCACTGGCAAAGCGGGGAGCGCGAGGTCCCCTCCACGGGGATCTCTTTCCTGGGTCCCTGGTGGACAAAGCGGAGATGGACAGCACGATGCCCGTGGCACAGCCCAACACCGTGCTGCGGCAGCGTCTGATTCACCCTGCTCCTAACCCTGGGCTGCTGCCAGCACGCTCACCCAGAAGTGCCTGTCATTAAGCATCTATTTAGGTGTGCAGAAGTTGCCTAATTTTTCAAGGGTGCTGCAAACCCCAGCTGCCCTTGAAGTCGGGAGCTGCCGAAAGTACCCGATGCCTCCAAAAAATGGGTTATGGGATACTTGTGTCTGATGCCCAGCAGATATAGGTGGGCAAAAGACCAGCCCGTGCGATGGGATGACCATGTCCCTGTTAGCAAAAGGGGGTGTCGGGGGGTATCAGAACCCCCCCGGGTGCTGGGGAGCGATGCTCTGACCGCATGCCGAGGCAGCCTGCAACCCTGCTGGGAAAACACCGAGAGGGATGAGGAAACCCCTCGAGGAAGCAGCTTTCCCTGCGGGGCACCCTGGTTGCCACCCAGGCCAGGCTTCTGCTCCCCAGCCCTGCCACTCTGCAAAGGTGGCCTCCAGAAGCAGGCGCCAAACTTTCTCCCAAAGCCCTGCCAAGAAAAGGCAGCCGAAATAGGATCCCGGAGGATTATTCCCCGTCCGTCCTCAGCGGGAAACATGACCGCTGGGGATAAAGGCAGGAATTAGAGGAGGGCACCTGAAGACTGGGGCTCAGCCTGGGAGAGGCATCCCTGCAGAAGGAGGCAAAAACGCTGGCAGTATTTTTTGCTACCGCGCATCTGTTATTTGACCTTATAAATCTCTATTTGTGGAGGTGGTTGTTATTTTTCGTTAAATCTTTTAATCTAAAATCCCATTAGGCTCAGCAGCGTGTTCATTTGTGAGCAGAAGCAAAACAGTTCAGTGTTTGCTCGCTCCTGTATCTTCCTCACTTCAAACAGATGTAATAAAGTATTTTCTCTTTCCCTCCTGTTTCCCTTTGTGGTTTGGCTTTTTTAGGAGCCTTCCAGGCAGTTCAGCCTGGTTTTTCCCCCTCCCAGCACTTCACGCCGCTTCTAGCTCTGCTGCTTTCTGGTCTGTTGAAATCAAATGATATTCACATGATGCCCTCCGGAGCCAGGACTTTGCTTTGCCTGGCTCTCCTGCCCGGCTGCGCCGGTGGGGTTGGACCAGCCTCGCCGTTTCCACACCACTACGTCCGGCCTTAGAATAAAACAGCATTAAAAGATGCATTGAGGGCATGGGGTGGTTTTTTCTTCTTTTTTTTTGGGGGTGTATTCTTACAAAACCCTGCGTGTGCAGAGCGAAGCCCACAGCCCCCCATCTCTACCGGGCAGCAGCAGCCCCCAGCAGGCACAGCCCGGTCCCCGCCGCTGGGGAGGCATCGCAGTGGCCCTTTGCCGTAGTTTTCCTCCCTCCCCAGTCTCTGTCGTCTTTATTTCGGGAATCACTTAAAATCAGGCTTTGAATAATTCACGGGGACCATACGGCAGTCCACCCTAACTGATTAGTCACAACTTCCCGCGACTTCAATAATTCACTTTCCCACCAGGAGCTGATGTGCTTTCCTCGTACACGGCTCTGCTGCCGAGCGTGCCCGGCTCCCGGACCAAATCCGTTCACCAGGAGCAGAAAAAGGGGATTTAAGGCCAAACGCCTTTGTTTTGAGAAACGCTAACTTTCAAGAGGGGCAGAGGGTTTGCCAGGCAGCTTGTTCAGCTGTGGGAAAGCCAATAACGAGCTGGTCTGAAACGGCCTTGGCTTGCTGATGGAGATGCCCCTCTTGCTGCCGGCATCGGTCTGAGGTCCCCATGGCAGCACTGGGGTCAGCATCCACCCCCGCTTCCCCAAAAGCATCCCAGATACTCTACGACCGAGGATGTGAGCTGGCAGGGAGCTGTATCCCACCTCAGCCTTCCTACGAGGTGCCTGGGCTTGTGTTTTCCCCCAGCAAATGAAATCAGCGTGGTTTAATTAGCCGGCAATGACCAGTAACAGCTTATGAGAGTGAGAATGAGAACAGCAACAAGCCGTGGGGATTCGGCAGCCTCTCCACCCAGGCCCTGCTTATCTGGGTCAATTAGGGCTTCATTTAAAGGACCTATAAAGGTTCCTACTGCAGGGCATTGAGAGGGCTGTGCTGGAGAGTGTGTGATGTGTGGGGAGAGGGTAACACATATAACATACAAGCTCTGGATAACAGTGTTTTTGCTGCAGGTCTCTTTTCCTGCCACCTTGGCAGCGAGGCCGGTGAGTGATGCGTAGCGAGGAGCTGTGGCCATGAGGAACTGGTGGACTCTGGGGAGGAGAGCTAGGTATGCTGCTGGGGCCCTGACCCTCCAAGCACCGGGGAAGGTGTCCTTGCTGTGTGGCAGCCCGAGGTAGGTGATGGTGAAGATGCTTGGGTGCCTGTGTAAGAATGTGGCTTGTGGGAAAAGGTTTGTGCTTATGCTAAGTGCGGTGAATTTAATTTCCTGGTAATAGCACTTCAATATTACAAGGTGCTCTAGAAAAATCAGAGAGGGCCTGAAGCAAAATGCAGCTGAGTCAATTGAAGCTAACTTCCTCGGGCATGGGGCCAGGCCCCTCTTTAGAGGCTATTTTTCCAGAAAAGCAGTGGATTGCTTGCAGAAATGTGTTTTTGGTTGCTTTTGATTGAGCTGCCTTGAGCCTACCTGAACCCAAGCGAGCTGTGTGCAGGAAGGCCCCTGCAAGCCCATGTTTGCAGGAGGGGGGGGCAGGCTGTGAGGAGCCAGCCTGGTTTCCTCCTGGGTCTCCTGGAGAAGCCCCAAGGGTGCTATAGGGGCCCCCAGCCTTCCCCTCTTGCAGGCACTGCAGCATCGCCTGAGGAGGACTGGGGGACCAGGCTGGCTGGAGGAAGGTGGGGAATATCTTGCAGCCCCCATGGCATGAAGAAAGGGTATGCAATGGGGCAAGGCAGAGTGGTGTGGGTGTCCCCTCCCCATATCTACTGCCGGCCAGGGTGGCAGAGAGGTCCTCAACACCGAGAGACCATGTGGGGTGGTGTGGCCAGGAAGGGGTGCAGTGGGAGAGCCTGGATTTCGGGCAGGCTCGCTGCAGCTCCAGGCTGAGTTGAACCTGCCCCCAGGAGACCCTGGGGGGGCTTGAGGCTCCGTACCCTGGGGCTGGTGAGGCAGAACATTCCTAAGCTCCCCTTGCAGGGTTTCTCTCCCCTAAGGCTGTGTTTCCTGCACGGTGGTGGGGGGCAGAAGAGGTTTGCACAGCTTTAGTCCCACCTTTCCGCCCCCCCCGCTGCCCCCCAGCCTGCTGCTGTCTCATTGCTTTATAGCCTGTGAGGGGAAGGAAACCACTGCTCTGGCTTCAAACAAAAGATGCCCTAAACTAACTAATTAGCCACCCAACTTGCTCCCCAACCTCCCGTGACACCCCTGTATTTGTCAAGCCGTTTTGACA
This sequence comes from Psophia crepitans, assembly GCA_013399095.1. Lineage (NCBI taxonomy): Eukaryota > Metazoa > Chordata > Aves > Gruiformes > Psophiidae > Psophia > Psophia crepitans. The sequence goes on from VWZZ01005544.1 coordinate 101,047, forward strand.
CTGCTAACGAGCAGAGCCGCCGAGGCTGCGGCCGCTGACTCCCGTGGCACCGGACCCAGGCTCTAGCAATGAGCTTGTGCCCAGCACCCCGAGGGGACGCTCTGCCTCTTCTCCCTTGTGCCCCCTTCTCTTTGCCGTCATCCTTTTTATTCGCAGGCACTTCTTCTGGCCTACTTGCATCCAGTTCATTTTCCTTTTCTTAAATAAAACCTGACTCCAGGCCTTATTTGGTAAATAGAGCTGGGAGAAGCTGGGCTCGCTCTTTCTTCTCCTGACAAGCCTTTCAGGGTGGGGGAGATGAGATGGAAAGAGAGACAGATGAATAGGATGAAAAAGCAGCGAAGAAAAATAAACATGAGATAAAGGGAGCGTGGGAGAGAGGGAAAAATGTGGCAGATCCATAGCTGGGATGGGGAAGGAGAGTAAATGCGAAGGGGGGGGCACGCCTGCTAGACCCCAACCCCTGCGCGTGAAGCGAGGGGAGCAAACTGGGAACATACTGGTATAACATGGGCAGCACTTAGCATCCCTCCCCAGCTCCTCCTGGCTGTGGGGAGCTGGGGGAGAGGCAGCTGGGCTGCTGAAGGGATGTCCACGCCGGCATGCAGGAGCTCTCTCCTCCTCCCTTCCCGTGCCCCCTGACAAGCTTCGGCCGGGGCGCGGGTCACTCGTGCGAGCAGCCGGGCGCTTTAACCTGGCGCTGGCTCCAGCTGCCAAACGCTGTAAATATCTGGGAGGCGGTTAAGGCTGGGGACCAACGGAGGTGCTTTAAATGCAGCCCGGAGCCAAACCCACCGCTGGTAGGGCTCATAAATATCCCCTTTGTGTTTCTTCTCTGTCAGAAAGCAGCAATAAAAGAGAACAAAAGCCAAAGTCATCGTGGGGCGGCTTCAGAAGCTCTGCTGCTTCCTTACCCCTTCCAGGGCATTTATAATAGTGATGAGCAGTAAAACCCAATGAGTTGGGGGGCAGAAACTGGCAGCACACGGGTGTTTGCTGGGCACGGGGAGCCTGGCACCGAGATGGTGAGGTTGGGAGCTGGCACGAGGGGCTCGTGAAGGGCTCAGAGTAGAAATTACCGTGTTTTTCCCTATTATTTCCTCATTTTCAGTAGACTGAGTAGTGCTGAACATTTGCCTGAAGGCAAGTAACCTGCTCCAGCTCCTGAAACCACCAGCTTCATCGGCAGCAAATGAAGTCCTCGGTTGAAGAGATGAAGTGACGGCTAAAGCGCTGAAATCATCTGTGCTGAAAGCGCGGCCGAGAGCGAACGCTGTTAAACAGGGCGTGCAACGGGCAAACAGGTAGTTGCTGGCACCGAGCAAACCCTGGGCATCGCTGGGGAGCTTTCATCGTGGGTCCAACCAGCCCTAAAAGCAAAGGACCCTCAGGGTGGCAGGACCCGTGCTAAGAGAAGGTGGGAGCTCCATCTGGAGGCAGGCGTCAGGGGTATAGCTCTGTCCCAGCTGTGATTTTTTTTTTAATAAGCTGAGTTCTCAGCTGGACCTGGCAGAAAAATCAATAGTGGAACTCACAAAATCAGCCAAAATACATGGAGCTAAATCGGCCTACGCGCAGGCAGCCGTGTGGCTCCTCGGGTGTTACGGTGTGCGGCTGCACCGAAAGGGGGCAAAACACAGCAGTCTCAAAAATCCTTTGAAATAATTGCCTAAAATGATTGAAGCCTCTTAAAATACCAGGTGACGTTCCAGAAATGCTTTTTAAACAAGTTGGTGGACGTTGGAGGAGCGGGGGAAGCCACCTTTGCAGTGCTGAAGGCATCTGGGGAGGCTTGGGCTGGGTGTTTTTTCCTTTCCCCATGAGACCTGGAGGGTCTGCCACTCCACCCGCAGAAGGCGCATCCGCAAAGCGGCGTATCGGCTTTAACAGACAACCTCGCTTTTTCCAAAGTCTCTTTAATGCCATCCTTTTAGATCTGCCTTTTCAAGCGCAGCCCCGGCGACATCCACCTGCCCTTACAATAGAGATGGTGTCCTGAGTCGTCGTATTTTTGGCAGCTTCGCCTTCAGCTCCTCTGTGGCGGGGAGATGCTGTCCCCCCTCCTGGAGGCTGCCGTGACGCCGATGGGTTTGGGGACAGCTATTTCGGTCCTCGGTGCCTCATCCGCTTGTGCAGAGACAAACCCGCATCCCAGAGCCGGGCTGGCTTTTTCATCGTCAGTGCTCGGGGCTGCGAAAGGCACGGGGAGGTTTTAATGGCTAGGAAGCTGTTCTGCAGCTAGAGGAGAAAAGGCAGAGGAGGAAAATGGGGGGAAAAAAATATAAAGAAACCATTTTCTGCTAACATTTCTCGTCTCTTTCAGCACGAGCCCTTCCGGGAGGAGGTCTTTAAAATTAATAATGTTCTTTCTTTTTCTCTCTCTGTTCCCAAGACCCCTGGCTTAAATTAATGAAATGTCAAATACTATTAAGTTCCAGTCATGTGTTTGTGATAACGGACTGATTCCCAGCCAGTTTACAACTCTGATCCGTTCTCTGCCCCCCCCCCTCTTTTTTGCTCTGATTAAACCTCCCTTTATTAGATTTGCTCTTTCATCGGCTCCCTCTGATTTCCATCCTTTGTGGTCCAAGGCTGGGGAAAGCTTTTCCATTGAGCAGAAGATTTTTAAGGCTTTTAAAGCAATCTTGTATTTTCCTCCAGGGGTGATGGTCCCTGCCACGGTGCTCTGCCAGGAGCTGACGGATGCTCCAGGGACCTCACAGCCCCTACCCCTAAGACCCCAAACCCTGTCACCTCTTTTCTCTCTTCCTTCTTTCTGCACTTAGGAACTGATGTTAATGAGTTTAAAAGGCCACATAATAGCCCAACGCATGGCACTGTGGCTGGTGACCTGGCAAGGAAAGAAGAGCTTCGTTATCTTCCCGAGTGCTGTTTTTCAGCAGGGCGATGATGGGGCAAGTACCGTGAGCACAAACGGGAGTGGGACACAGCTGCTGAGGGAGCGGGGGTGCCAGGCTGGGTTTTCCTGATGGAGACTTTACTAGGATGCCATGAAAAAGAGAATAGATTAAAATATCCTTTGTCTGCGAACTGCCTTTGGGGAGACCAGCCAGGGTCTCTGCGGGAGTGCACCCCAACACCTGAACCACCCGCCTAGGAACCATGGCAGCCTTTGCTTCTCTTGCTCCCTTGACAAGGTTGTATGGTGAAGGTTGTACAGCAGGCAGCGTTCCTGGAGGGATGGTTTGGGGAAGGTCGAATGGATGGACTCGGATGTAGGCAGCTAGACAGGCCCAGCCCGAAGGGACGGGCAGCAAGGCAATGAGGTGTTCCTGCTGATGGCTTCATCAGTCACCCGTGGGCTGCGCTCTCCAGCACACGGGTAGAGCACAAAGGGTTAGCCTGTAATTTAGGACTCAACACCAAAGATACAGTCGTACAGAGAGAAGAAAGCCCTCTTGAAGCTTTAGGAAATAATTTGCCTTGGCACTTTCTTATAAGAGAGTGAATTGATTTTTGCTGGGCTGTGTCAGGCTGAATTATGAATGGGGAGAAGCTGGGCTGGTGCTCCCAGAGGTAGAGGGGTGACAATTAGAGGCATGTGCCAAGGGGGGTTGGGGGCTGCTCCCTTCCCAGCAGTTCCCACATGAACCTGGGACACTGTGTCATTGTCCCCAGAGCCCTTGGAGAGGTGGGTTTGCTCCAGCCTGGACACAGAGGTGTGGCATCCCCTGCTGCCCCAATCAGGCCAGGAGAAGCCTTCCCTGGACCATCTCCTCCCCCTGCCCAGCCAGCAGAGCAGCTGATGCTGGTAACTGAAGAGCAAAGCATTGCCATGGCCTGGGAGGAGGTGGGAGAGTGTGCAAGGTGTGCTCCCACCACCTGCCCTGTCCCCCGTAGCCCTGCTGGGGAGGGACCGTGCCCCTGCCTGCGCTCCTGGCCTTGAGAGCTCCTGGTGCTGCTTGCATCCACCTCCATCAGCCTGGGCTGAGCCTGCTGCCCGGCTGGTGGGGTGGCTCGGCTCTGTCCCCCACGCGCTTTATGGCTTGCCCCCTGCTCTCCTGGATGCTGCTTTCGGAGGCACGGACCCTCCCGCAGGCTGCTGGGAGCTGTAGTGCAGTGGAGCCGGCAGCCAGGAAAGGAGACAAAGGCAGGCTCTGCGCTCGCCGCCGGCCTGACCCCCACCGCTCCTCCGGCACCCACCGCTCCTCCGGCACCCACCGCTCCTCCGTGGCTTGGGCTGAGCGTCCTGCCCTGCAGCCTGGCTTTTGTTTGCCAGCTCCAGGGGAGGCAGTGGGAAGAAAATGAGGTCTGGGTTTCCCACCCCCCCACCCCCTCCTGCTCTTTCATTTATCATCTATTACAAACCAGCTCTGGCTCCGCAGTAAGACCTGGGAGCAGCAATCCCCGAAGACGAGACGCCCTGCAGGAAAGCCTCACCTAATTGCAGAGACTTCCCAAACAAAGGGGCTCAGACTATCTGCTGCTTCCTCTGCCCCTTTTCCCAGTAAATCTTCCCCGAAGAACAGCTTGTTCATTAAGCCGCCGGCTCCGTAATCACGGCTAACCCAGTAATAAGCACCGGGCTCATCCAGCTCCGCACAGCATCCTCTGGTTCCTGGGAGCATGGGGATGCCCTTCTCCCCAGGGAAAGAGCAAGCACGGCGAGGAGGAGGAGGCTACCACAGGGCACATCCAGCACTTGAGGGGGGGGGGACCCAGCCCTGTCGGCTCCGCTCCCCCCCTCCCCAGGTAATTGTGCACAGAAATGGATTCCCATTTCTCTGCTCAATCGCCCTGTTTGCTGCCACAGCCGAACGTTTTGCATGTGCAATTACCCGTCCCCGCGTGTATCTGCGGGCACGCTCAGGTGTGGCCTGCCAGCCTTCGGCGGCCGCCGCGCAGCCGCGTCACTCCGCGTTTCAGCTTTAGTAGCAGTGAAGCAGAAGCCATTTTCCATATGAAGCTGCAGGACCTATGGGGTAAATAAACGGGTCTGAAAGCCTGGCGGTGTAATGAGTTAATTTAAAACCTGCCTTCTCTTCGTGTGTGTTAATTTACTTGGTATTATGTTTAATCTCTCACTTACTGGGGTTTCGTGGGACTCTTTCTCCCCGTCCTCCTCCGGCAGCTCCCTGGGATGCTCTGCCTTCGGCAGGAGCAGGAGGAAGCCAAGCCAGGGCTGGAGAGCGGAGACCAGACCAGGTCCAAGAGCAGCTGCTGGAGCCCAGGGGGCACCTCGTGATGTTCTGCTCCGGTGGGTGCCCCAGCAGGCGGGTGCAGATTGATTCCCCCGCAATCGGGGGCCGGGGAGACCGCTGGTGGGTTTCCCTGGTGCTATTCACCAAGGTGTTAATCACTTTAACTGGCTGGGAGGGAATTAATCAGCTCTGATCAGGAAACGGTAGCTGACAAGGCAGCCGGGGGTGGGAGCGGAGGGCTGGGTTGTACTCAGCTCCCGGTGCCTGTTTTATGGCCTGCCTCCCCTTGGCTGTGGGGGATGCCCACCTCCGGAGCCCCCCTGGGCACAGCACTGAGCCAAGGAGGGGCTGTTCCCCTCAACTGCAGCTCCAGCCCCCACTCTGCTGACTTCTCACGGCTGCCCCAATGTGGAGGGACTGAAATTTGACTGCCTAGGGGTGCTCCTGCCTGAGCATCCATCACCCTGGTCCTGGTCCTGTCCTCCTCGCAGCAGCCACAAAGCCTCGGGTGCAAGTGGATGGCACTTCACACGAGCACCTCTCTGAAGGGGCACGGGAGGCCAGCACAGGGAATAAAAGGCTGATGCAGCCAGGGAAAAGCAGGGCAGAGGCAGCATCAGCAGGTTCTCGGTGCTCTGAGGCTCTGCGAGCCAAATCAGAGGAGCAAGACACAAATCCCCATTGCAGGGAGCAGCTTTGTATCCCCAGCCTTGCTGCTGGCAGGGTGAGCCGGGCTTTGTGTCACCCTGCTAATGAGGCTGCGATGCAGCCCCGTGCCCGGTCCGGATCCCCACGGATTGCCTGCTGGTCCAGTCGAAGAGAAACCAGAGGTACTGCAGGAGGAGGGAGGGAGGCAGCAGGCAGGGCTCGGCAGGACTCACCAGCAGCTGGGTGAGGATGCAGCAGTGGGTGCTGGAAAGTGTGGCACGCATGCCTGAGGGTGTCAGGAGACCTCCCCTAGAGCACCCCCTGCCCCTTCCATCACCTTAGGTTAGCCTAAATGGTCTCGCAGTCGCAGGGCTGATGGATGATATGGAAGAGAGACTACTGTGGGGCTTGTTTAAGCCAAGCTGACCTGAGAAACTGTCCCCGAGGCCACTGTGGCAGGGTGGGCAAACGCCAGGGAGAAGACGACGGGAAACTGCAGGGCAAAGCAGTGGGTCAGGGCCCCGGGGCCGCATCCAGCCCACGCAGCGTGGCGTCGCAGGCAGCGGGTCCGGTCCGTGCCCGGCTGCCTCTTCCGTGCATGGGGGGAGCACTGGTAGCAGCTGCTGCTGGAAACATCCCCCTCCCTCCCCTCTTGCTAAGGAACGTAGGTGAAACTTGCTGTGCCATGACTTTAACCAGCAAAGAAAACTGCAAAGCCTTTTTTTTTCTTTCCCCCCCCCCCACCTGCTGAATTCAGCGGCGAATGTGAATCAGGCGGCGTTAGGGCTTGGCTGCGTGCCCGCTTCCCGTGCTAAGGCGGGGAGCCAGCCTCTCCCGCACATCCAGCCTCCCAGGCTAATCCACGGCGCGCCTGGATCAGCCCCACGCCCTTCACGCCGTGCGCAATAACCGCCGGAGATTAAAGGCTGCTTGCTGCGGCCTCAGCCTGCGTGACTCCTCCGAGCGCCCATGCTGGGGAGCGGGACCAGCCCGTGGCACCCATGGGTGGCCAGGCAGGATGGCGCTGGGCTGGAGGGTGCGGACGTGCTGCGGCCACCTCGGGAGCGGAGCCCGCAACAAGCGCTGCCGAGTGCGTGCCACGCTCGCAGCTCGGGGAGCTCGCGGCTGCGTTAGCCCGTGGCCAGCGCGCTCAGCAGCGACGGGCAGCGCAGGGAAGGGGTACAGGGGTAGGTGTCCCGGTGCCCTGGGTGTAGGGGGGTGCTGGAGCGGTACCCCAGGGCTCGCACCCGTGGGTCCGTCAGCACGGCAGGGGTAATTTGCAGCTCCATTAGCACTTGGAGTCGGCACAGCGGCCCCGCAACGTGTCCGTTTGATAAGAGGCAAGTTCCACTGAATAATGAGCAGTAATTGGATTTCAGGGTTAACCAGCTTGCAGCAAAAATAGAAAAGAACGGAGAGCCATTGGATATTTCTGTTCTGGCTCATCAGGCACTGGAGGTTTATCTCTGCTGAGAATAGCACAGGAGAGGTAAAGTTATTAGTGACCATCGGAGCATGGTGATACCATCTCCCTCTTGTGTTAGTGGGATGAGTCTGTGCGTCCTCTGTGAGTTCCATTTAAGGCTACAGGAGTTTATAACCCCTCGCGGGAGAGCTCCGCACGTACGCCACTGCAGCGCAGCGGAGAGGAGAGAAACCAGCCCTCTTTAGTATGCAGGAGCACCCAACCCCTCTGCCGCTGGCCGGGGAGCGGGCTGGGACGGCCGGCGGCTGGGCGGACGCATTCAGGCAAGGTGTCCTGCCGGTGTCACCTCACTCAGGTGACAGCCTGGCACAGGGAAGGCTAGCACGCGTGTGGATCTACCATGCTTGGAGCTGTGGTCACCTGCTTCAGGGTGGCATCAGCGCGGGTGGCGGGGGCACTGGTGGCTGTGCCGCGTACCGGGCGATGGTATTTGAAGAGCCGCACGCAGCGGTGGTGGCTCATCTCCCAGCAAGATTAATTCACTCTGGAAGCGGTGTGGAGAAGGGCTGTTAGCGTGGTGGGGGGACTGGAGCGCCTGTCTTACGCGATGAGACTGAAAGCACTCGGGTTGTTCAGCCCAGCAAAGGGAAGGTGAAGCTGGGATGTGATTACGCTCCATAAATATATCAAGCGAGTAAACACTAGGTACAGAAAGCAACCATTTAAGCTAAAAGACTGTGCTGGCACAAGAACAAATAGGTTTAAACTGGCTAATGTAGGCTGGAAATTAGGAGACGGTTTTTAACCATGGGAGCTGTGAGACAGTTTTTAGCCATGGGCAGCAGAGGAGGAAAACCAGCTCATTGCTTTCCAAGCGGAGCTGGACCAGCGCGCCAAGGGAGCAGAAAGCCGCCTGCCTGCAGCTGCGGGGGCCTGAAGTGGCAGTCGGCAGGGTCCCGCCGCTCCAGGCTCCTTGCAGGATGTGCTGGGCGCACGGTGCGCTGCCGGCATCCCCTGAGGTCCCCAGCTTCATAGGGCAGCGAGCATCGTTCCCGCAGGCTGGGACAGCCGACGCCAGCCTCCCTCTGCCCTGGGAATGGCACACAGCTGGGCCACCAACCCCGCTTTTCACCTCTTGCATGAAATTATTCTGAATTCCCTGTATATTCCAGGGCCTGCCTAAAGGATGGGTGAAGAATCTGCTGATGAGGGCTCTAATCAGTTTGGAGAGCAGGTAATTTCTCAGCCAGAGATCATCTCCACACAGGAAATCAGATTCAGGAGATAGCTGCTTTATGCGGCACATCATGATGGACTAGAGCAAAGCTCGTTGTAATAATAAGCAGAGCTGGAGTAAGAAGATCATTACTGATAGTATGCATTAATTACTGTGCAATCCTCCCACCGGGTGGGTTTTCCTATCTCACTTATCTCCAGTGTTAATGGGATAGGAATAATCCCAGACCCAGTCCTGGCATCTGGGCAGGTTTTTTTGATGCTGTACCTCCTTCCTGGAACCGGAGGGAAGACGTTCCCTGCCTTCAGCACGGTTTGAGTCTGGCACCATGCCTGGGATCGTAGTAAGACACAAAAGCATCTGATGGAAGCAACCACTGGATGGAGCCTCGAAGGTCGTAACAATCCCCGGTTCGGGTACAGAGGGTGTTCGCTGATGAAAAACGCCAAGCGCAAACGCAGTGAGCGTCGGCACCGCGGCGGTAAGGTGAGGGGCGATGCTGCCCGCGCTCCTGCCGCCGAGCTGGGGCTGGACAGCCGTGCCCGAGCACACCACCCTGCTCCCGGCTCAGCACCCCTGAGTGTGCTACCTGCACCTCTGCCTGCTCCTGCTCCAGCTCCAGCCTGCCCCTGCTGTGGTGGCCGTAGTTTCCTTGGGGCAGGAAGCACCAGGCTCCCTCCCGGTGGGTGCACAGCACCGAGCACCCCGCCGGCACCCCAGCCGGTAGCCCAGGCCAGGGGCGCCTTCGCACCCCGGGGGGGGCTGCACAGGCTGGGATGCCCTACAAAACCTCACCAAACCCACTGTTTCATTCACATAAGGCAAACAGAGGTAAGGTAACCATGTGAAGAGAATTCCAGCTTTGATTAAAAGCCACGGACCTGCAAGCCTTGGCTCCCACTTGAATAAGGGTGAGGATAATATTTGCAGGAGAAAAGGCAAACTTCTGACGGTATTTGAAGTAAGAGTGTGGCAGGTTTGCAGGGGGCTCACGGCTCGGCTTGCGGAAGGGAGCCCAGTGCGTTTTCCCTGGGTGCGGTGCGCCGAACCCTCTGCGGCTCCGCTCCCCCCGGCCCTGGGAAGCGGGGAGGCGAACCCGGCCAGGGGGATAAGATTAGATCTGGGAACAGAACAATGCACAATTCAATCATCTTGCGAACTTCCAACGGAGCACCCCGAACGCCACGTAGCAACGGGTTTTACGGATGGATGCGTGAACGTGCTCGCAAAACCGGGGCCTGCGGAGAGGGCGAGGGCTGCTCAGGGAGCAGGCTCTGCCGCAGCTCCCTACGCCTTTCCGCTAGGATTAGCGTCTCTCGCGCCACGCGGGCGTGCAGCCGCGAGCACCGCGGGTGTGCGGGACGTGGCGCAAATAGGTCTCATAGACCGATGACTGAGGATGCTCCTGCAGGGTCAGGGGGGCTGTTTGGGCAGGGGGTGCAGTGGGGATCAAGGAGGGGGGCTCGGGCTGCCAGGCCCTGCGGAGCTGGCAGGCTGGGCCCGTAATTTCCAGGCAGGTTTTTGGCATGGCTGCTGGATGCACCGAGCACCCAGGAAGGCTACGGCTTCCCTTCGGACTTCGCTGAGATGTCATACGGATAAAGTCTTCCTTGGAAAGCCCCTCCAGCAAGGTGAAATCTGCTGGTAGAGCTGTGTGCGTGGGGACAGCTTGTCCCAGTGTCCCCTGGCTGCAGCGTGACTGGGGTTCACTGGGAAGCTGCAGAACAGCGGATGAGCACAGCCAGGGATCCGGGACCGTTTTCCCCCAGCACCTGTCAGCGATGCCACGTTGCTGGGCATCTCTCGCTACCCCAAAATAACAGAGGGGGGGTTGCTTTGTGTCCTGTTTGTTGGGGCTCGGCACCAGGGCTGCCCGTGCCCTGCAGCCATCAGTGTGTCGAGCTGTCGGAGCTCAGCTGCATTGCACACCCAGCACCCCGGGGCGCCCGAGAGAGGCCGGTGGGGGGTGTGACGGACACCGTGCACCCCCAGGGGGAGGGGGGGGGTGACAAGCAGCACCCCCCTCACCCCCCACCCC
>VWZZ01005544.1:120006-132442 GCA_013399095.1 Psophia crepitans
CTTTAAAACGGCTGGTGGCTGGTGACAGCGATTCTCTCTACGTTACGGCAGACTCCAGCCCCCCTCCTGCTTCACGCGAGCCTTCCCAGCCACTGGCCCCCGCTCTGGCCTCCCCCCTGCCGCTGTGCGATGCTCAGCACCCAGGCTCGCGGTAACGCTGCTTGCGGGGATCGTGGAGTCATTAAGGTTGGGAGAGACCTCCAGGAGCATCCAGTCCAACCGTCGTCCCCCCCCTATTCCCCACCAAACCATGTCCCTAAGTGCCACATCCAGGGGAAGAGGCTTGAGGGGACGCACGGTGAGGGACCTCTCTGCGGGGACTGACTAGCTTCTGTCGCAGCCTCTGCTGAGCGAGGGAGGGTGACGCTGGCTGGCACCAAAGCCCGTGCCCCGCTGGCGGGGTGCCTGCGGTGCCGCGGGTCCCTGGCTGGGGACCTACCTGTGCGAGGCGCGCGCTCGTCTCGGTTTTGCGGCTCCGCCGCCCACGCGTTTAACATGCTCTTTCTGTTTGCAGGACGTGTCGGGTTTTCAAAAACATTAATGATGGAAAATAAATTGGAATCTGAGCGAAATAATCTTTAGGCGTTCTCTGTAGGCCTTGTCTTGCCTTGCCTTCCTCAGCCATGTTGAAGGCTGCGCCTGGAGGGGAATATAAATGAGGAGGAGCCCCAGGTCCCTCTGATCTGTTGTGATGCCTCTTGCTCGGTGGATCTTGCTGCAGGGAGCCTGCCCGCTCGCCGGTGCTGATAAACCCGAGGGGGTCTGGAGAGGGGGGACGCGATGAGGCGTTGCTGGACCTTCTCAGAGGGCTTGCTGTCCTGAGTCAAAGAAGGTCAGCGAGCTCGGGGCATGCCAGGACTCCTGAGGGTCCGTGCCCTGCTTGGGTGGCTTTAGTGGCATCCTGGCTGGGGGCAGCACGTGTCTGTGCCTCCTTGGTTCTGCACCAACGTGTCCTGGGGAACCAGGACCTCGGGTCAGGGACACACCTTGCGGAGTTAAGGTGCAGGTAAATGCGCCCAGATGTGCTCTGTGCCCCTGAGAGAGCTCAGGGTGGGGGGTGTTCTCCTGCTGAGGACCACATCAGGTGTCAGTCTCCTGCTTGGAGCAGAAGATGGGAGGCCCCACCAGGCCCACTGCCCTCAAAAGCATCAGGGGGTTGGTAGGAGACGAGTGCAGGATGTTTCCTGCCTGAACCTCAGTTTAAGCCTAAAAAGAATGAAATCTGCTTGTGTCTGAAAGCCAAGGGCTTTGGCAGGAGCAGACTCGGACGCATGGGGGAGTGGCTGCCCCTGTGCCGCGAACAGTGCCTGCCTGAAACGTGACTTCCCGCGACTGGATAATTAATGGCCCGGCAGGTTGTTCGAAGGGGAACGTGGTAAAGAAAATCCTACCAGGTTCTCAGTGCTGTCGTTTCATGGCGGCCTGTTGGAGGTGCCCTCTCCTCGTTCTCTCATGCTGGAGAGGAGGTGCTGGTCACCCTTGGGATGTCCCAGCTGAGGCCAGCAGCCTCTCTGGAGGCACCCAGAGATGGTCCTGGCTGGGCACCCTGACAGCAGAACAGGGTGCAGCGGCTTTGTCGGCGTCAAAACATTTGGTCCTTGGAGGAGAGCCAATCTGCCAGAAAACCCGCTCAGTTCTCTTGCCCCTGCTCCTGCAAAACAAACGTGGAGCTGGCACGGGCCGTGACTCCACAGAGAGCCATACCTCCCGCCGGCCTCCAGCGAGAGGCTGTGCAGGCACCATTGCCCGTCTTAGCCTGGCTCCTGGGCTGCTCTTGGACACGAACCAGCCTTGTAACGAAAGCTTTTTCTGTGTCTGTTTTCTGAGCATCACCTTAATGTCTGGAAAATCCTGTTGCGGCGGAGCCTGGAGCGCTTCAAAGATGCCCGGGGAGGGGATGGATGCTCCGTAGGGACCCTGCGTATGCCAGGCGGGGGGAGAAACCCAGCCAGCCTCCACGGACAGGCTGTGGATCTGGGGGGCAGCCCCCGTGCTTGCAGATGGAAGGGCTGAGCTCTGGAGCTCGTACTCTGAACGGGATTTCGCTTGAAGTTTGGATGGACGTTGGAGGTTTTTGGTGACTCTAGCGCTCGGCTGTTCGTGCGCTCGCACTGAGGGTGGGTTGTCGTCTTCTTTCTCCTTTTAAATGGAGAGGAACCCAGATGCCTCCAGCTCAAAACCTGAATTGAGACTTTCTGCCTGTTTTCCACGGGATCTGGCTTGGTGTGGCGAGGGTTTGCTCCCGCAGTGTGGGTGCCCGTTGCTGGGAGAGCCTGGCGCGGGACAGCCTGCGTCCTCCCAGCGTCGCGCCTTCGGAGATGTCTGGGCGAGGAGCTGGGAGTTTGGGCAGGGAGGTTTCATGGGTCTGGAGCCTGCTGCAATCCTCACGTCGGCACGATGAGTGGTGCTTGTACCTCCCTCCCTCCCGGAGCTGGATGATGCCGGTGGCTTTCGGCTCCCCCCGAAGCCGGAATTACGGCCGTCTGGCTGCTCCGAGGTGCTCTGTATCTCCCCAAAGTGGGGCTTCTTGCAGCGGTATCCTCCCAGTCGCACAGTTATGTGCTGTCTTAATAGTGTCAAGCTCTGAATGAGCTCGGGCAATTTGCTTTAGAAAGCAACACACTAAATATGTCAACACTCGGTGCATGTTTTTAATATAATATTTCAGATTGTTTTGAAAGAAGCCAAGATCCTTCTTTCCCTCTTCATTAGGAACATTTTATGTGAAAGAGATGAACAATAGAGAGAGTTTGCCAGAGAGAAAGCTTTCCCAAGTGTTTGTTGCTGATGAGAAATCAGCTGCTTTTTACCAAAACCCCCTCGACACATAACTATCAGGGTGAGTAAGCCGCGCGTAAGCCACCGAGGAAGGCTGTAGGGTGGGCTTTGCTGGAGGTGTTGGAGGCCAGGCTTGACCATAGCCACCGGGCACGCTTTAGGCACAGCAAATCCCTGTTCTCCAAGGGGGAACGGACTAAATAACCCACCAGCAGCTCCCAGCCACCCAGGAGTGTCAGAAATACAGGCTGAGCTGCTCTGGCATAAGCACTTCCAGGCTGGGGGGGCGAGCGGGGTTGTGAATTTTGCACTGCTTCAGCCCAGAAATGATGGCTTTGGCTTTTAACTGGCTTCTCAGCAGGACCAGGGGTGGGTTCTGTCCTGGTCTCCAGCTGGGAGACTTGGTCTCCTGCCACGGAAAGGGTAAGACCTTCTGCCTGGCTGGTTGCAGTGCTCTGTTCTGGCTGACGCTAGTCAAAAGAAAAGAAAAAAATACAACAAAAAACCCCCAAAATCCCGCTTTCATCAGGGAAACTGGGTTCCTGCCTCTCCTCCAAAGAGTTTCTTCTTCGTCACAAGTTGGAGGAAACTTTCTGAGAACTCAGAACTTTCCTCTTCACTGAGGACAAACCTGGGGAGATGATGGGAGGGAGCTGTTCCCCACAGCCCCCGCCACCCCTGGCTCTCCTTCTACCAGGCCTCCGTGGCTGTGGCCACAGAGTTCGAGATGATTTCCTCACGAAATGGAGGAAAGCCAAGAGCCTGGAGCCTTCCCATCGCGGAAAAAACCTGTCTGAAAGCCAGGGACCCCCAGCCTCGTTTGCTGGGGTGGGTGGCACTGGAGTGGTGGACCCTGGAGAGGGATTTGAGCGAAGAGGGTGTGATCTCGCTGCCGGGGTCAGCCCAGGAGAAGCGCTCCAGACAGGAGAGCGCGCAGATGTTGGCGTGATAACCAGCTGTGCTGGGATGCTCTGACCCGGCGCAGGGCAGGAGGGGACCTGGCATGCCGTGTGTGTGCTCTCCGCAAGGTCCTGCTGGGGACTAGGGGGGGCCCGGTGAGAAGCACCCCTGGGGGTGCTGCTGCCCGTCGGTGCAGGCAGCCGCACCCAGGCCAGGCAGGATTTGGGGGGTTTTCACCTCCTGGTAATCCTGCTGCTCAAATATTCTTCCTGCAGATCTAAATTTTTTTTTTCCCTGCTCCTAAATGGAGTGTTTAAGCTTATTCTTTTCTTTCCTGTGAAAAGGCAGTAAACCCTTTATCCTGCCTGGCTATTTCTGGGCGCGTGTTTTCGCATTGTGCTCCGGCTTGTCAGCTGTGTCAAAGCCCGGGAACCTTGGCCTCTGCTGGACTCCAGACCTGCATCTCTCTGTATTTAACAACACAGGCTCCCTTGGACTAGCAGTTCTTTTCTCTCCCCTGGTGTCTTTTTTTTGTCTTTTTTTTTGTCAGGTTTTTCTTTTCTTTCCCCAAAATACCTGGTTAAAAAAAGCCCTGACAAAAGGGAGCAAGCGGAGCGGTAATGATCACTCAGGTTCATCCCCAGCACAGCCTGCCAGCGCCGGCAATGAGTCAAAACTGGGGTGTCCTCCTGCGCCCCACCCCGTGCCGCTGGGGTGGCAGGGATGCCCTGGGCAAGGGGAACCCCCCTGCTGTCCATCTCCCCCCAAGATGAGGGAGCTTTCCAGAGATTAGCTTGGGATCGGCGGTGGCAGTGGATCCAGCGAGCACGAAGGGAGGATTGCGGCGTGCGGGGGCAGGCGGGTGGCTGTCGGTGTGCCAGCTCTGGCCGCCGTGCCCGCTCCTGACAGCAAACGTGGGGTGTCTCCATGGGGGAGACCTGCTGGAGGGACAGCCAGCCAGCTGGCCTCGTGGCTGGGGACAGGGAGGCCAGGCTGTGACGCTGATGGCTGCAGGTGGCGCTTGGGATGGTGGCGGCAGCCTCGGGCGGTCGGTGCCCCCCGTTCCTGGGGGCAGCTCCACCAGCTTTGCTCTGCAGCCATGCGGATGCCTCGGGACCGCCGTGGCAGCTTTACCATGCCGGGCAGTGCGAGAACAAAAGAATAAACAACGGAAACTGTGATTAATTAGCACAGCTAATTAGCAGCGTGCTTGGGCTGGGCTGGAGCTTGGTAAGATGCCAGGATTGGGGGAGTGACTCTGGTGGGAACCTCTTTGGGGAGCGGTGGGGAAGGGGCGGGGGTGCTCTCCCACTGCCCCTTTGCCACGCGCCTGTGCCGGGAGCTGGGGCTGGGGCCACCGCTGCTGACAGGCAGCTATCGCCACCCCAGCAGCATCCTTCTGTTCCCCGGTGCTGCCTTTGCCGAGAGATCGCTTCCCTTGGCCACGAGATCAGGAGCTGGGCGTTAGACCCCCCTGCGCCCCAGTGCTGCAGGTGTTAATTACCGAACCCTCGTTAGGGTCGCTGGAGTTGTCTTCCCCATGGAATAGGATCCTCCTGCTCGCCCTCCCCTGCGCAGCACGGCTGTCTCATTCTTTGCTCTCCATTTGCAAATCAGCGCGAGGACTGCCATCAGCAAACTAATTTGCAGCAGGCGCGCGGCGGGCTCGGAGATTTGGAAGAATCCTTGGCAAATATTTGCCAGCCTCCGCCGCGAACCCGGCGGATATTTTTCACGACCGAGAGGTGCTGCGTGTAACTGGCAACTCGGGATAGGGTGCCAGGCCTCGGCGTGGGGCTGGGTGCTGAAATATACCCGAGGTAACGCCAGGCGTTGCCATCCCTCCTCCGCCCTGCCCGCTCGCCGTGCGGCGTGGGGACAGCTGAAGAGGTGATGCGCTCGCCTGCAGCCGTTGCAGGGTCACATCCTTCCCATTAAAAGGTGGCGGTGGCTAACACTATTTGCTCAGCAAGGTCTAGAGCGGTGCCCTTCGGAGTAATTGGGAGCCGCGGCCCCTTTTCTGAGGAGCGGAGAGTCTATTTTTCAAGGCGCCGTGGCTTTATTATTAATTTGTTAAACGCTGACTGCTCCAAACTGTTTGAGACGCGAAACTAGGATGTGAGCTCTGCCTTGGGGACCTCACCGCTAAATAAATGTATTAAATCAAACCCATGCTGGAGAGGAGAGTGCTGCACGCAAAGGCCACGCTGGTTAGAGGAGGGGGAAGGTGCCCCCTCCATCAGGAAAGGGTCCCACTTCCCTTTCAGCACCGAAGGTGGGACGAGCGCTGGCAGATCAGCAGGTCAAGGACCTGCCTTCTCCAGTGTATCTGAGGTGGCAGGGGGACCTCTTGACTTGGGAGCAGAGAGGAAACAATTCAATATTTAAAGTTCTTTACCTAACTGTCAAGTCAAACTTGCTGTGGGGTTGCGTTTGCTCGTGCCCAGCCTGACGCCTCCTGTGCTTTCTCACCCGCAGCCCCCTGCGCCCGGGAGCCATGAGCCGCCCTCAGCACCCGCAGAGCCGCCGGAGCAGCCCCCTGGCCGCAGCCCCTCGGCGCTGTTAGGCTTCCCCGCTTCCCCAGGAAGGTGCCCGTCGCTGGTGGGGAGAACCAGCTGCGCCCGCAGCCAACCTCTCGCGTCCCTCCCGAGGTAAGGACCGCATCCTTTCTGTCTGGGCAAAGCAAGGGGTTTGCAAATGCGAGTGGAAGCCGGGTTATTTCTCGCGGCGTTGCGTCTCCTGCCTTGCCTGGGTGGGCAGCGTGCGTGGCTGCCTGCCTGCAGGCTGGCCGGGAGGGCAGGGTGCTGGGTCAGGGGTGAGAACTGCAATTAAAAGGTGATTTTGGAGGTGGGGTGGCTCCCGAGGTAGCCTGCTGCTTGCAGACGGTATCCTATCTGTGAATTCGCCCGTAGTTTTAGAAGGTACCCTGGGCTGCCGCAAGGAGCTGGGCTTGGGTGGGACCGGTGCCTTGTGAATGCCTTGGCTTTCCCTGCTGTACTTCCAAGGATAATTGTCTGTAAATTGCCTCCTAATGGTGCTCTGGAGGTTTCCCAAGCATGCGCCGCCTTTCCTCCCACTGTAAAAGGTCTTTGGAGGCTTCCTATGGAGGGGAGCCGGGGCTGGCTGCGGGGGGGTGTTTGGGAGGGGGCTGAGCCCCTGCCCGGTGAAACACCCTTGTCCACCCTTTGCACGGTGCAGCAGGGCGGTTTTTTAGGGTTAAAGAAGTAGAGCTTGGCGTGCGGAGAGCGAGCCGGGGCTGAGGCTGACGCAGGGTAACCGCCCTCCCCACGGGCGCAACATCGGTATTCGCGGCTGAGGAGCGGCAGTCAGGTTGAGACACCCAAAACTCGATTTCTCGGATTGCTTTGGGTTTTGAGATTTTGGGGCCTCTTGTTTTCAGGCACCTCCTTGCAACCAGAGGCATCAGCTGCGTGCAAGGAACACACGGGAATCACGGCGTGTCCGCGTGTGCGGTCCCCTGCGCCCGGGGGGCTGGGACCGGGCGGAGGATGTGGATGCCGCCAGCGTATGGCAGGGTGGGCGAGGACCTAAGACCCTTGTTTTGTGAGGTCTGCGAGAGGGTCGCAGCAGCCCCGGTGAGCTAAAACACAAGCCAGAGCTGGGGGCTGACTTGTCCTGGCTGGTTAGCGCTGCTGAGCCTGACATCCTCGGCCGTAAATATCCAGCCTGTTCTAATCCTCCCGGTAGCTCCAGCGCTGCTGTTTTCCTAAGAGTTATTTGACTCTTTGTGTTGCGCTTCTCAGACAAATGGCTTTTAAATAAAACCCTCTGCTAACTCGTTAGGCCTCCTGTCCAGGTCACTTCCTGCAGGGGTGATTTATAGGGCTGCTTTTAACGTTTTATTAACTTTAAATCACCGGGGCCGGTCAATCGGAGTCTATCCCAGTAAGGGTGGTGAGCGGCAGCCCGTGGCATGGGGCTCTCCCGCAGCCTCCCTCGCTCCTGGGGCGACCGCGGGGCGAGAGGTGGGGAAGAACAGGAGAAGGCTTCAGATAAGGAGGGATAGATCTGGGATGGATAAGTGAATCGCATAAGGGTTAAGGAGATAACGGGGCTGGTGGTTGTGTGTGGGGAGCTGTGTTGTGTCCTGCCGTTGGTACGAGCTTTGTGCCGGACTGTGCAGCGATGGGAGAGAAGCATCAGGGCTCCATAAGGGGGTGGCTGCTCCAGACCGAGCCCAGCAGGGCACTGCTGCCGGAGCATCACCGGGTGCCCACCCTGGGGAGGCTGCGCCTGTGTTAAACCCCTCCTGGAGCAATGCCAGAGACGGAGCCTTCCTCCATGCACGTGTGCATGCACGGGCCCCTGTAGCTCCTGGCATCCCTTCCGACGCAGCGAGCTGCTCGCGGGGAGCCTTGAATCCATTCTCTGCCATCTCAAACCCTTCTCTGCAGCTCCTTCCCCCTGGAAGGACAAGTCCTGCAGTCCCTGGCGGTGGGGTGAGCAAGGCTGTGCCCAGCCCCGGCACATGGGATGCTGCGGGGGGCTGAGCGTGAGGACACCGCTCCGGCTGGGAAATCCAAACGAGACGGAGATCGCAAGCGATGTAAGGCTGCAGCAGCGCTTTGATTATCTCTGGTCTTGTTGCTGCTCCCCGCCCCGTGCCCTGCCTTTGTTCCACCCGTGCTCAGAGATGTTATTCAGCAGAGTTTTCCAGCTCTTAGTAACAGGGGAAAAAAACCCCCTGAACTCCTGCACAAGCAGAGCTAATGAGCTCTCGCTGGAAATAAAAGCATCCTGAGGACAGCCTTGCCGTACAGAACAGCCCGTTCTCTGCGGCTGCTCCGGCCACCGCCTCCAGAACCCTGTCCCAGCACGGGGCTGCGGGGCGCTGAGCGGGGCTGTCGCCTCCCACCCTTCCCCCCCGCCGGCGCTCGTGTGAGGCACGGCGAAAGCCAAGCTGCGGTTCGCTCCTCTGGCCGAGCTCGGCTGCGGGGACGGGACCTGGGGGGCCTGACACCCCCACGCAGCGCCCATCGCCTTGTGCATGCTCGCAGGGCACGGCAAGGAGGGGGCGCGAGTCCCCACAGGCCAGGGCAGTTTTAGCTGGCTTGGAAAGGGCTTTGGGTAAGGCCCCGCTCACACCACCCGCTGNTGGGTGCGAGGAGGTGGGCTGGCTGCAACCCCGTGTGCCTGCGGGGAGAGCAGACCTGCGGCCCCCCAGGGCTGTCCGGGTTGTCAGGCGTACGGCCAGAAGCCATCGCTTCTGACGTGCCCATGATTTGCTGAAACCTGCGTCTCCTTCGTCGTATTTCTGCCTCTCTGCCCCACATCCCAGCGCAAGGACTGAGAACTTGCTCGCAGAGAGCAGCAGGTTTGGTTTTTTTCTTCTCCACCTTTAAATATTTATTCTGGGCTCTCCAGACAGGCAGGCTGTGATGTGGGGAGCCTGCCTGCGTGCCGGCAGTGCTCCCGGGGGCTGCCCGTCCCTCGGGGGGAGGCAGAGCCTTCCCCTCCTCCTCCTGCTGCCCTGGGCCAGAGCTGGGGCCGGGAGCGGCGCCGTGGGGTGTTTGCCTCTTCCCACGCTCGTGCCCCCCGGGAGCAAAGCCCAGGGCCCCCTGAAGTGCTGTGCAGAGGCGGCTTGGGGTTGTGAGCTGCGTGTTTGGGGAGGGGGCTGAGGCAGAGGCGAGAGCAGCCTGGCCCGTCGCTGGGGTGGCACGTCCCGGGTGGCACCAAGCCCTCCGTACCCTGCCTGACTTTCCCTGGCCCCGGCAGCGTGCAGAGCTGCCGCTGGAGGTTTTCCTTCTCGCCTTCACAGCTTGTCCCGGGCTCCCAAGGTCGTGCAGGTAACCAGAGCGGTGCCGTCAGGCCTGGCTTTGCAGCCTGAGCTGCCGTGCTGCGCTCAGCTCCCGGTTTGGTCCTCCCTCCCTTTTCCTCTCCTTGCTCTACTTTTCCAAACCTTCCTGCTGCCGCCGCTTGAGCACACGGCTTGAATTCGGGGAGAGCGGCCCCGTGCCGCCGGGATGCACGTGCCCGGCATGCCGACGGGGAGCGGGGCTGGGGCTGGGGAGCGGTGCCCCCGTCCCGGGATGCGCTGAGTACCAAGGGGCTGTGCCAGCGCACGGCCGCGCTGCAGATGTGGTCCTGTGGGGGCCTGCGAAAGGGGGGCTGGGGTAACGCCACCCTCCAAGCACGCCCCTGGGAACTGGCTGTGCCGCAGAGCTGGGGCACCTCCGGCTCTGCCGTAGGACTGCCTGGACAGAGGTAGGGGGATTTTCGCACCTTCTCGCCGTAGCTCAACTACGGTGGTGTTTAACTTCTAGGAGAAAGGCTGGGAGCAGATTTCTCAGCAGCTCTGCAAGGGGTGGGAGGATGTCTGCTTTTCCAGGTGAGCACCCAAGTCGGTACCTCTGCCTGCAGCCCAGGCTGGGCGCTGGCACTCAGTGGCGCAGAGGCTTGTCCCCTGTCCCCCCTGGCGCTGCCAGCCACAGGCTCCCCAGGACCCGTAAGCGTGCGGGCACTGATGCAGAAAATCCTCTGCAGCAGCCTGGGATTGGGTGGCAGGTACAGCTCTGCTGGGAGGTGCCTTGCAACCAGCGCGTAGCCAAAGGCAAGAGGAGGCAGAGGAGACAATAGCTGATAGAGCAGATTGTTGGGTGGGTTTTTTTAAGGAGAGCTACATGCAGGCCAGCTCACTGGTACAGGGGTGGCGCTGGAAAGCTAAACTCTGGCTAGCTGCACAGTGATGAGGTTGGGACCATGGCGGTGGTTCCCTGGCTTGCGCTTCCCACGCCTGCCTGCCCTCTGCCTGTACCTACCAGCAGCACCAGCCCTCTCAGCTCTCCCTGAAGTTCAGGCCAGAACAGCCTCGTTAGCAGGGAAAGTTTCCCCGGGATAGGTTACTGTGCTGCTGTAAGACAGCAATGCTGTTGCAGCTGTGGGCATTGAGGTTTACTGCTCTCACGCCGTGTCATGGCAGAGCCCTCGTGCACGGGCGGGTGCTGCCAGGAGGCAAAGTTAAATTACAGCAAGGACGTTTTGGGGGAAAGCAGCTCTTGTGATCGGTTTGTTCCTGCTTGGTTGTCTCATGGGGTCAGAGCCGTTGCGCCCGCGCGGAGCGCTGCCAGCCCCTGCCTACCCCTTCCCTCCTGCCAGCCACCAGCCTGCGGGAGGCTTGGTGGCTGCCGGCACTGCTCTGTGTTCGGCTCCTGCTCTGCCCGTGCCTCCTCTTCCTCGCGGTGTCACCCCTCGCCTGGAGCTCCGACACCCCGGGGCTCCCAGGCTTTGGCAGGATTCTTCACGGAGCAGGAGGAGACAGTGCCAGAAAGGTCTCCCGGGAGTGCAAAGATGAGGTCTGACTGAGACTGAGAGGAAATAATTCCGTAAGATTCCAGCTGATTCAGTCATCGGGCGTTTGACCTAACAAGACCCCGTGGCACTCCACGAGCCGTGGGGCAGGCTCCCGGAGCAGTGTGCAGCTGGATGTTGCAATAACTTAGTAGGGAATGGTTGGGATAAGTCATATTTCATAAAACCAGCCAGGAAAAAGATTGTTGTTTGATGCTTTTTAACGAACGACGGCCAGCAGTGTGTCTTGGTTCAGAGCAGGCTGACTTTTACAATGATTCATGGATTTTTCCATGGGAAAAAAAAAAATCACCTTTGTGGGGATTGCTGGTGTGCGGGGTGCCTGCTTTCCTCCGTGAGTAATTCCCCCCCCGAAAGTACCGGGGTGTGGAAAAACGCTGAACTCCTCTGCGGGAACTGCAGGGGGGACTTGAGAGGGAGGAAGGGTGTGCTTGGCTCTGCCACCGCAGCCATGACTGTATCCTTTTGAAGAGCACCGCAGGAGGTGGGGGAGTGGGAATTTCACCGCTAGAAATGCTGAAGGAGGCGAATCTTGGGGAAAAAAGAGCGGAGCTGAGATGTCTGTGCGTGCCGTCCTGGGCTTCGCTAAGCGAGGTCGGTTGGGACCAGCTGATGCTCCCCCTTGCAAAGCAAATGCCCGAGGACCTTGTCCCGGCACCCTTCGTTTCTGTTTAATTTGGGTTATCTTTATTCCCAGCACCTTGACTTTCTGCTGGAAGCCGGCCAGCCTCCGTGGTCCTCCGTGCCGCTGGGACCCACGGGCCCGGGGTGGGAGCGTGCGCAGGAGGCGGCAGCGTGCGGCTGGAGGCGTAGCGTGCGGCTGTGCCGGGCTGCTTTTTTAAAACACCGGGGTGGGATGGGGAAATGCCGGGTGAGGCACTAGTCATAGGTGTGAGCAGTGCCTGCGCCTCGGGGGCGGCGCCGCGGGCGGCGGTGGCCCTTGCTGCAGCACCGGGGTTGTTTTTTACTTTGGAGCTGGAAGCACTCACAAAAAAAAGAAAAAGTAGTAGTTCTGCTGAGCCTAAACTTGAAACTTGGTTTGGTTTCCTGGTGAGTTTTTTTGGTTTTGGTTTTTTTTTTTTTTGACTGTTCTTGGTGAAAAATGCAGGTATTTGGCCAAACCCTTGAGTTTCCCAGCGTGGGGAAGGAAAGGCGGCACAGCGGCGGGCGAGGCTGCAGCAGAGATGCAGTTGGGAAGGAGGAAGGAGGAGATGTCAGCCTGGAGGCTGTTCCAGCCCCAGGAAGCCGCAGGCGGGCCGATACGTCCCTTGGTGCAGTAACGGCCCACGTCAGCGTGGCTCTGCCCACCAAACACCCACCCACGTCCCTGTCCTCGCCGCCGCTCCCTGGCATTGGCAGGGGCCGCGTTCCCAGGCCAGTGTGCCTTCTCCTCCTCCTCCTCCTCCTGCCCCCCCCCCCCCCCGGGGCG
>VWZZ01005544.1:132457-182541 GCA_013399095.1 Psophia crepitans
GCCCATCCCGTATTCATTACGATGCCCGTGTACTTCTCTAAGCCCAATATACTTTGAGTTACTGCTCATCTATTCCTCCTGACATCCCGGCGCCCGTAACTGGGAAGCCTGCACCACCCGTTTGCACATCTGTCAAACTGCGCGTTCCTCGGCCGGTTCCAGACACACATAAACTCGCCCGTGGTTATGACATTATTGACAACCCGCCCCATCTCCTTCCCCCTCCCCGAGCCCAAATGGCTGCCTGGCTTTATGAGGATTGATATTTGGGCAGTAAATATTTTAGAGCCTCAGCTGATGAGTGTGTCTGTGTGGGTGAATACATTTCTGGCTGAGGACAGATGTTGGAGCTATCTTCATTGGAAATGCGGGGCCTTGGCTTCCTCCCTCCTGCCTTTGCAGCGCCTCTGACACCTCTCTCCACCCCCCCAGTGCCGCCTGTTCCCGGTGGGAGGGATGGGAATGGGAGGGAAAAGCCAGGCAGAGGTTGCTGGGAAGAACCAGGGCCGGTTGGGCTGCGGGGCTGTGCGAGCTGCTGGCTGTGGGTGGCCCGTCGCTGCAGCACCCCCATGCTTGGCTCCACGCGCCTGTCCGCAGCAGGACTGAACCTCTGCAGGCAGGGTGGTTTCCTTCCCCAAACCCAGGGAAGCCACCGGTTCCTGCTGCGTTGGACAAGCAGTTTCATCCCTTTTGGAAAAAATAAAGGCAGATAAGCGTCAGGCTGTCTGTGGTTTCCGAGGGATGTATTTGTCGGTTGGACTGGATGGTCCTTGAGGTCTCTTCCAACCTTAATGATTCTATTCTATTCTATTCTGAGTTGGCTGTTCTGAAAAGCCACTTCATCTCCCAAAGTTTCAAACCGTACTTTGGTAAATGCCTCTGAAGGGAAACAACCTGGGGACAGCATGTCCTGGGTGACCTGAAGATTCTTTTCTTTCTTGCGGAAAAAAGCAAAGGAGCCCATTTTTGGTTCCTCACAACACTCTGCTCTCTTTTCCCTCAACCAGCAAACCAAAGAGCGTTGCCCGACTCCTAGGGAAGAGTGGCGGTGATGGGCTGGGCTGCAGTTTGGGGTGTCACCCCTGGGCCGGGGCTGGCTCTAGGCTGGGACCGTCGGGATTCAGGGAGCTTTTAAAGCACGGCTGCCCTCGGGCTCTCCGGGAGCTTCGCTTGTGCAGGGAAGTGGAGTTGGCCTTGCACCCTGGGCTGGGACTCAGGTCCTTCCCTGCAGGGAGGAGAACGGCATGGGGGTCTGGCAGGAGCCCTCTCCCCCTGCAGCGAGGCTGGAGCATGCGCAAGGCAAG
This sequence comes from Psophia crepitans, assembly GCA_013399095.1. Lineage (NCBI taxonomy): Eukaryota > Metazoa > Chordata > Aves > Gruiformes > Psophiidae > Psophia > Psophia crepitans. The sequence goes on from VWZZ01005544.1 coordinate 133,762, forward strand.
TCCGCCCTTGGGTCCCTCGTTCCGTGCCGCCTTCTTGCCATTTTGCTGCTTTTTTCTGTTCCCCCCCCCGGTCTCTCTGCGCCTGGAGCGAGCGCATCGAAATGTGCAAAAAATCGGCTGCCAGGGGGCAGCTTTGCCACCGCTCCCTTGCAGCTCCTGGGAGCAGGAGTTTCCTGGCTCTGGAGCGGGGTGCTGCGTGCCGGGCTGGGACCCGCTGCCGGGGGGCCGGGGCGAGGTGGTACCCCCACCGGGTGGGTTGGAAGCTGTCACACAGGCAAGGGGGGGATGCTCAAGGGAGAGGGTCACCTTCCTGAGGGCCACCGGCGAGCGCGGGTGGTTGCTGGTGCCACGGTGCCGACGTTCAGCACCACGGAGCCCATCGCAGCTCTCACATCCAGTTTGCTCGTGCGAGGAGGGACGTGCAACGTCGAGGAGCTGAGCTGTATGGGACAGATCTGCAAAGATGCTGGGGAGGAGAGGCGGTCGGTGTCCTGCTCTGCTCGCAAGGCTTTGCGCCTCGCCCCCGAACAGCCTCGCTGCGGGAGCCGCGCACCGAGGTGAGCAGTTCGGTGGCCTCGTTGACTCGCCGATGAAGGATGCTGGCCTGGCCCTGGCCAGTCTGCTCCTTAACGGCGGTGTAGTATCTATTTATTTATGATTTCTGTGGGTGGTGTTTTGGATGATCTATTGAGCCAGAGTGAGATATTTTGAGGCACAGTGAGATATTTTAAAAACATCTCATCACTCTGGAAATATCCATGGTGCGATAGCTGCGTATTAGTCATTCGGAAAGGGAGTGATTTCAATGAAAGAAAAAACATTTCATCTTGTCAGAGCGTTTTCACTCACTGTCTGCCAGGCAGCTGCTGTCAGCCTTCAGTCGCTGTGGCTGGGTTTACTCTTCTTGGGCTCTGCCTTTTGATTTTAGTTTCTAATGAGAAATAAAATAACCCCCCTAATGGATATTGGTAGCTATGAACTCATCAACTGTCAGTGAGAAAGAGCCTTAAAAAAGACGCAACAAACCCTCTTTGCACTGGATTATTTCCAGTGGGATTATTTCTCCAGGGACTATCTCCATTTGGAAGGAGAAACTCCTCCTCCAGGTACTGGACCTTGAACAAAATCCCCTGCCTCCGACATGATTTATCCCCCTGGAAAGCGGGAGCATCTCCAACACTCTCGCACACCAGCTGGGGATGCAGAATGAGGTTCACGGAGAACAGGAGGAGAGATGGTTTTCTCCTAGGAGAAAGAAAAAAAAGAATCTGTAAGAAAACACCAATGATGAGGCCCCATCCTGCAAGGGGAAACAGCAGAAAGCCGCTCAGCAAATGAAAAGCCAAATGAGCTGTAAAAAAACCTCCACCACCGTGGCAGGAGAGATTTTCACTTGCAGGGAATCCACCATAAATCCCCTAATATTCAGCTTTGCGCTGCCGCCTGGGAAAACGTTCATCACCTTCCGCTGGGCTCGGCTCCGCTTTCCGCAGAGCTGTAGCTGGGGTTTCTACAGCAGGGCCCACGCGCCGCGGGGAGGAGGCGATCCGGCCGGGATGCTCCCGTCGGGTGGGATCGTTGTCTGTAGTGAGGCTAAGAGTAATTACGCTGTAGTTACACCACGAGTACCAGGCGCCGTCGCTTCGCAGGACGCGATTGCCGTCGCCTCGTGCCACTAGCAGGTAACTGCTTCCATGAGTAGCAGTTATCCCTTTGTGGTTAAACGCCTGGCTGCTGTTTACGCCCGGCGTTTTCCCGGGGCGCGGGATGCTCGAGCATCCCTAAGGGCACCTCCAGGGAAGGCTGGTGGGGACGTTTTCAGCTGTTTCGGGGGTGTTCCTCCCCTGCCACGGCTCCCCCTTCGCCATCTCCTCCGAGCTGAGCAATCCTGGCTGGGTTTCCTTCGCACCCGCTGCCCAAGCCCCGCGGGTACAGGCAGCTGCCTTCACCCTGCTCTTCCCGGCGTGGTGCTGAGCGCTGGCTGCATCCCCGTGCGCGCCTCCCCCGCCTCCCCTGCGGTCCGAGGGTTTAAAATAGAAGCTATTAAGTAAAGAGCAGGAGAGGGCAGGGCGGGAGGCAGCCGGGTGCCAGCGCCGTCTCGGGGCGCAGCGAGCCCTGGTGCCTCGCAGCCTTCGCCCCAGCTCCCCCGGGGCCACAGGGGCATCGCGCCCCGTGAACGCAGGGGTCGGGGGGGTGGGGGTGGCGGCTGCCCTGAGCCAAGCGCCCACAAACCCCATCCCTCGCTAAAAGCTGGGCTCGGCAGTGAGCTTTACACCCCTCGCCTTTTATTTCTGGTGGAATGAAATGCAAGTGGCAAACGAGGGCCACTTCTTCCCTTCAGCCTCTACCCTTCCACGGCCACGCTTGGCCCAAACTACTCTTCCTCCGGTCTGCGCTTGGAGCTCTCTGGCCGGACGCCCCTAACTCAATTACTCCAAGCCGATCTCTGAGCTCCTTGGCCAGGGGCAGGAGGTGCCACCCGTGCGGTGCACCCTCCGCTCTCCTGGCGTGGCACCTTCCGCACCCCTTTGCCGGTGGCGAGCGCGGCCCCGTCCCGCGGCCCTGAGTCAGCAGTGTGCCGCCGGCGTGCTCTCTTGGCTTACCCCCCCCCGAAAGTTTCAGTATTTAAAGTCTTTAAGCAGATGGGAAGCCACAAACTCCAGTCGGCGGAGGGAGCGTGTTTCATGACTAACAAAATATGCCAGGTAGGCCGTTCCACTTGAGATATTTTCAGGAATATAATCACTTTCACACATCCTCATAAATTTGCCAAAGTGTTAGTTTTCCCCCATATGGATCGGGGAGGATGCGGCATGTCATGACTGTTGCACAGCATCTTGAATGCTGTGTCTTCGTGGTGGGCTTTTTTTTTTTTTCTTTTCCTTTTCTTTTCTTGCTTTCCTCCCCCCACCCAGGCTGGAACTGAAATAAAAGTTTGGTTCCTCCTTCCCCGTAATTAGCGTGGGCAGAGGGTCATCCTCCAGCATTCCCTCGCCTCCAGCCAAAGCCGGGCGGAGGAGGCAGTGGTTAAATCTCTAATAATTCCCCCCCAAAAAGGGCTGGGGTTGGGCTGGAGCGGTGCTGGGGATGCTGTGCCCGGGGGGGTGCCGGCAGGCGATGGGGGGATGCTCTCAGGGAGCCCCAAAGGCTCCGTTCTTCCCACTGAGCTCCTTTGAAAAGATGCTCCAGCATCGTAACGGGGTAAACAAATGCAAAATATTTTGAAGTCATTCATTCTCAGCATTGGATTCTTTCTTTTCTTTTCAGTATCATGGCAAAATTAAATAAAAGGACCCGTTTTCTGTATGTTATTGATCTTTCACTCAAAATCTGGGCCCTTTTCCAGGAAAAATGAGCCCTTTTGTGAACAAAGAGACAGGCACCTTCCCAACAAAAGTCAGCTTTCAAATCCAATGTTCTTTGTGTTTGAAATTTCATGTTTCTGATAGGAAAATATCAATTTCACTCAAATTTGCAGTGAAGTGATGCCGGGGGTGGGGAACGACGACGGCGCTGCCCTGAATGGGTTGATGAGCACTCGAAGGCCACGTTGCTGGAGGGGTTTAAAAGCAAACGTTGGAAAAGCGACGTTGTCATCGCTGATTTGGAGCAGCTCCTGTTGTGAATCCAGATCCAGGCTGGAGACGGCCCCACCGCCCTCATCCCGCGGGGACTCGGAGCCCTCGCGGTCGGTCCTGCCTGCGGCAGGAGGGCTCAGCCTGGCTGTCCTGGACAGATCTCGCTGCTTTAGATTCCCTTTATTTTTGTTGGTTTTAAACATGCTGGGGCTAGATAGTGATGTAAGTTGGTGTTGCTCGGTTACCTTTGGTGGGCACTCCACCGAGAGCTGCCCGCCAGTGTCTTAGACAAGTAGCCTTGTACAGATTAAGCCATTAAATCTTTGTAGCTCATTTATTTGTGGATAAAGCACTTGGGAATTGCTTGGGAGGAGATGCCGTACGTTCCCTTGGACCGCGCTACCACGTGGATGCTCAGCTGCCAAGCTGGGTATCCTAAACACGTCTTTATAGCGCAGCCCCTCGCTGCGACACCCCTGTTATAACTGGGGTGGGGGGGGCTGCGTTCACCTCCCGATCCTGCTGTAGCATCCTTTGGTGGGCAGCAAATTGGTTTGCTGTATCTGCTTTCCGCCCGTGCAGTGGTGACGCTCCTTCCTCGCTGTAACGCGGAGGAGACGGAGGCGGCGCTGGCTCAAGGGCATCGCTCCCAGGGTCGCCCATCCGCCGCCCTGCTCATTCGCTGCTGCCACATAAAAAGTTTGCCCGCTGCCTCCGAGCAGGGAAGTTTCTCCCCGCCGCCCCGATGGGATTACTCCCGGCGCTTTGATCCCTGGCTGTGTGTGTAAGCTCGCTTATCTTTGGAAATGCACGGCGGCGGCGCTGACAAGCCGCGCGGGAGATGGGGGCCGTAGGTGGATCGTTTTTAGCAACGCGCACGCACGGAGCAGACAGCTTGGGCATGTTCCAAAACACTTCCCACGCCCCCAGGCTGAATTTTAAGAAGCTGGGGCATCTGCACATTCAAAACGCTCCGGGGTGGGGGGTGGGGGGTAGAAGGAAAAAAATCCCAAAGGCAGGCAGAGCAGCCAGCGCGTGGAAGGGGCGAGCAGCACCCACAGGCTGATGCCTCGCTGCGGAGGGGAGTTTGTTGCAAAGGCTGAGCGGCTCCAAGCCGCTCTCCGGAGGGGCAGAGCACAGGTGAGCGTGGAGCTGCGGTCGCTGGCTGCGTGCAAGCCGGTCTTGCTCTTGGTTGAGTGGGGGGAACGAGAAGAGGAGCTTGAGCTATCCAGGAACGGTGTCCGGGTGAGTGCCTGCTCCTCCCGTCCCCCCGGGGCGGTGCAGCCTCCGAGCAGCTCCCTGTATTTGGGGGCCCCAGAGCCTGGCAGGACGAGGGGGTTTGTGGCGGGCAGAGCTGCCTTCCTTATGGTGCTGGGGAGAGGGGAACGCGCCCCGTGCTCGCCCCACCTTGGGTGCTGCCAGGGGCTGCCCGGGACCCTGCCCGACAACGGCAGGGGCTGCCCCAGCGACTTCTTTCTGAGGGGCGGCACGGCTGAGGGCAGCCCTGGGGCGCGGGACCAGCGCCATCCCCTTCTGCATCTCCCCAGGGAGCTGAAGCAGGCAGGCAGTGGGCAGGGGCTGCTGTCGGGGCGCGCGGGCCCTGGGCTTGCACTGGCTGGCTGAGGGCTAGTTCAGCCCTGTGCCGCGCTCCCCGGGGCAGGGTGGGCATACAGCCAGAGGGGGGGACCTCGCGGGGATGGAGGACGGCCTCTGTGTGTGTGTGTAGGGTCCAGGGAAGTCCTGGAGCCCCTGGAGTGATGATCTGGGCCTTCATCTCCGAGTGCTGGTAGAGCTTTCTGGGAGGCTTTCTGAGCGGGGTGCCCCCTCAGGTGCCTGCAAGCGCTGCGAATAGCCCCGGTTCTGGCTGTTGCTGCTCCCTTGAGATCCAAGGTCCCTGCTCCTGGCGACGTGGGGCATCAGAGGTCTTGCCCTGGAGCACCAGGAAGGGATGGGTGTAAATCTGGAGAGCCTGAGCTGTTCTCGGAGCTCCTCAGCTTACCGAGCTGGTCTGCACTCTGAGACCCAAGGATGGAGAGTGCATCCCTCCGCGCGGCCCAGTGAGATCCTGTTCGTGCTGCCGGCGAGGGTGACGGCGTGACGTCCTGGCAGCCCTAAGCCGTCCTCGTGGGGGTGTCTGGGCTCGTGTCTCACAAAGCGCACGTCTGCTGGGCCAGGCACCGGGGGATGCTCCTCCCGGCGTATCACGTGTACGAGGGGCATCTTCCCGGCGCTCCCCCGGGGTTGCCTTCCGTGCCGCTCGGCTGACGGTCACCCTGGCATGCGGGTGGCTCGCACCCTGGTGCCCTTCTGCAAGCGAAGCTTATTTAAAAGTGGCTTTTGGCTGGTGACAGCAGCCGGCAGTGAGGAGATGGGGAAGCTCGTGAGAAGGGAAGAGGAGCGAAGTCCAGGCGTGGAAAGCAGCCCTGCCTCTGCTGTGAGCTAAATGTCTCCAAGCTCAGGGCTTTTTTTTTTTTTTTTTTCCCCTTCCTTTTGGGAAGAGGAGACTCCCTGAGAAGCCCCCGCTTCCAAAGCATCCCTCCCAGAGGGGGCTGAAGCAGGGGCTACGTTAATGAACTTTGTAAGTCTCTGGGCAGCAGCAGTAGTGCTTTCCACCATCTCCTCGTCCCCTAGGTAGGCTCGTGGCAAGGAGCAGCCTCTTGGCACTGGATAAGTTTCTGGGGTCCTTCTCTGTCCCTTGTCCCTTGGGAGAGCAGGGGGGGTTTGCACCTCTGGCACCCAAGGGAGGAGGACAAGGCCCTCCCCGCTGCCGTGCTAGCCACAAGATGCTCTTCTGCTGTGTGCCCTGGGGTGAGGAGGAGGAGGAAGGCAGAGAGGGATGGGGATGGACCCAGGGTGCCCTTGGGGGACTGGCTCGTTCCCGCTAATTAGCGATGTAACCAGCCATCGCGGGGCTCCTGGCAGGTAATTACCTTGCTGGGTGCAGGGAAGGGAGCAGAAAGACTTGCTGTCCACGGGGACTTTAAAACCTCACAATTCTTGAACTCATTTGGGAAAGACAACCAAAAAAAGAAAAAAAGAGAGTATATTTTAACAGAGCTATTTCTGCCAGTCAGGCAGGCCAATTTGTTACCGAAGTGACACATTTGATTTTAGCTGTAAGAATCAAGTTTTCTTGGCTTTTTTATTGGCTTTTCTCCTTTTCCAGTCCTTGGGGCAGGGGGTGGCTTGGCTCAGCCATGGGGTGAGCCGGGGGGGTCGGGCTGGGCGCTCTGGCTTCCTCCACAGCCCAGCATTGCTGAGCTCAGAGGGTGCTTTAGAGAGGGGGGAGAAAAAGAAACCTGGGAGCAATTCCCAGCCTGCTCCTCGCAGCCCTGCCAGGTTTCCACGGGGCCAGGCTGTCCCCACATCCCCTCGCTAACGTGACGGTGTGGGTGCTCCGGGGGCTGGCCGTGCCGGGGCTGTGCCGGGCAGTGCTGTCCCGTGTGCGCTCCGTGTGCCCGGCGGGTGGGATTGCTGCCGGCCAGAGCAGCATCCGTGCTCTCCTCGCACCTCGCGCTGGGGCCAGGGACCTCATTAGCCGCCTCCATCTCCTCTCCCTTCTGCTTATCTCCAGTTTTTCAACCACTTGTCTGGTTTTTATTTTTTAATAATTTTATTTTTTTCTGGCTTGAAGGGAGAAATGACTGCTTGAGTCGTGATGGGGCCTGACAGCTCCCTGCGCACCCTGCCGGGGCTGCTGAGGCTGGGATGGGGGCACCGCAGCGACGGCTGCCCGTGTGGGTCCCGTTGTGGGGCATGGGGGGGTTGGACATACCGACCTTTTTGTCCCATCACCCGTTAACCCTTCGCTCTGCGGCGCGTGGCACGGGGTCTGGCAAAGCTCGGGTGTCCCAGGAGGTGTTGGGGGCAGATTTGTGGTTCTTCTTGGGAGAGCAGTGGGGACATCGTGGCATGGGGTGACAGGAGGGCAGCAGGGTGGGAATGGCTTGGGGTCAAAGCCCAGTGCAGCCCTGCCTCTCCCCGTCGGCTGTAGCGGGTTGGGGCTGTGCCGAGCTAAAGGGAAGGCTTTTGGCCACAGAAATAGGCTCGCAGGGACGAGGGGCTCCTCGGGTCGGTGGCCTCGTCCCCGTGCCAGTGCACCCAGGGTGTCTGCTCCCTCGCAGAGTGGGGTTCGGGGCTGGCGCTCCCCACGGCACCTCGCTGCTGCTTGGTGCCACGCGCCGGTGGGGTGCAGGGCATGGCGATTCCTCCTCCTCCTCCTCGCCTGCGGGTACCAAACCACTCCTCTCCTGCTGCCCTGTCGGCAGTGTCATTCCCCCTTCCTCCGCACCCCGTCTCCCTTCAGAAAACCGGCAGTAGCTCTGACTCAGTGCTGTCCTGTGGATCAGCACTTTGGAAATCCCAGGGAGAAGGGCACTTGCCCGCGGACCCCACGGCCAGCGCCATCCTCTGCAGCCCATCGCCACCCTCGCACCCCTCGCTTAGAGGGCAGGGCCACCCCAGCCTCCTCCTGCCTGCTCTGGGGCGCTCCCAGCATCTCGCCCACGCTCTGTGTAGTCCGGGCCCGCACTTCCCGGCAGGCTCGCCGGCTGACCTGGATACGGCCGTGCCGCGTCCGGGCTGCGCTCGCTCCTCCCGTCTCCCCTGCTCCTTCCTCGCATTGTGGTGGGCTGGAGACTGCTTGGCCGGCTTGCGGGTGCCGAGGAGGCGGCCTGGTGCTCTGCCTGCTGCACCCCAGGCTCGTCTCATGAAGCCGGCAGCGTCCGTCACCCTGCCCGCTCTTGCGCTGAGCGTTTTCGGTCCAGGCAGGGCTTTCTGTGAGCACGCACCTCATCTCTGCTCCGCGGGGGTCCCTTCTCCGTAGTAGGCGCTTTTTCTCCCAGATGCTGTTCTGCGAAGAGGGAATGGGGACAAATTAGCATCCCCCAGCGTTCCTGGCTCTCCCCCCTCCGTGCCTCCCTGCCCTCCCCCTCCTTCCCTTCTCTCTTTAAAGAGATTCAGGTCATGCCTGGAATTAGGGCTCCCTGAACTGCAGAGGAACAGCGTTTAAACTGCTTACCATCGATTAGATGGAGCGGTTTGGGTTTGGTTTGTCCCCCCACCCCTGCCACCAGCTTCCGATGGGCGTTCGCGGCGTGCCACGTTAATCCTCGCTTCAATGCCTCTGCCATCACGGGCTGCTCTCCCCTCCGCAGGTGGGTCTGGGGTCCCTGGGGGGCTGCTCCCCGCTTTGCACCCCCCCAGGCAGCCAGCTGCTTTCAACACAAGAGCCTGTGCAGGAAGGCATTTTATTCAGCCGACTTCGTTTATCGCGGCGCTCCGGCTGGGATTAGAGACAGATAAGACGATCAATAAATCCTCCTCTTGGCTGCGATGTGCCATGCATTTTTTGGGGAAGGGGAGGGAAAGGAGGGCGCCCATTCAGAGGGGGCGAGCCGCAGGCGAGGGAGGGGACAGCCAGTGTTGCGAGGTGGCAGGGAGGGGGCCCTGGCCAGCCCCGCTGCGATCTCGCTGCCGGGTTGTAAGAAAACATCTGTACGTGTTGGAGGGGACCAGGAACCCCGCGCCGCTGCTGCGGCTGGTGTGGCTGCGCCGCTGGAGAAAGTAGGTCAGGCTGTGCTGCAGAGCCCGGCGCGAAGGCAGAGCCCCCCCAGACCACCACCCCACTCGGCTGGGCACCCACCTTTCCCCAAACCCTCCCGGGATGCTCCGCTCACAGCGGGGAGCACCCTGCCCCCCACCGAAGGCAACCACTGCAGGGCTGGGCTGCCCTCAGCCCCTCACCCTGGCGTCAGGGCGTATTTGGCTGCAGGAGAGATGCCCAAGGGATGGAGCTGCAGCTGCTCCTCTGGCTCCAAAGCATTTTGGGGTCCCCTGTTAGCTGGGGGTGGGCAAAGCTCGGGGCCACCTCCCCGCTTCTAGGGGTGTTTCCTGCATCAGCAGAAGGATTTGGGAGGGAGGAAAAACAAGGTTGAAGGCAGAGTTTAACACCTAAATCTGCAGCGATTTTCGGTGCCTTGTGGGGCTCTCAAAGCCCCCCGCGGAGGGGAAGGGGGGGGCAGGACAGGATGAGTGATAGGCACCCCGTGGCTCCGGCAGGAGGCTGCCCTGGCTTGGCTCAGGAGGGTGGCTCGGTCCATCACTGCTCCCAGGAAGGGTTTGTGGCTGCTGGGGCGAGGGGAAAGTTAAGCTGTGCTTTAAATTAAGCTGTGCTTTAAATTAAGCTGTGCTTTAAATTTAGCTGTGCGTTAAATTTAGCTGTGCGTTAAATTAAGCCGTGCTCTCAAGGCAGAGGGGTTTCGAGTGCGAATCGTGAGCGTTCCCCGGCGGAGCCCAGCGCTTTGCTGTAGCTGTAGGGACCTGCTGTGGGATGGAACAAAACTTGGTCATGGGAGGGCACGGCTGGGCTCCCGTCCCGGCCGCGCTGCAGGGAGGGGTGCTGCGGGTGCTGCGGGTGCTGCGGGTGCTGGACCGCAGCCGTGGGAGTACCCCTTGCTGCGGCCAGGGGCACGGGGCCGCTGCCAGGCTCAGGGAGGTGACAGTCCCGCATTAACGTGGCTCTGGTGGCACCGGTGCCGTGACCTAGAGGGGGGAGAGGGGCAGGGACGCCGCGTCCTCCAGCGAGGGCCTGGACTGATCCGAGAGGGCCGGTGGTGAAGACGCAGCAGGGCAGGCGGGGAATAAATTGAGTGTGTATATCACGGGTAGGTCTGGGCTTTATTGATTTGCAATGAAAGGCTGTGTCATGAATTTTTCTCTCCCCCTGTATTTGCTGCAAAGTTGCATCTTGACTCCAAGCATTAAGCACCAACCGGAGAGCTGGTTTTCCCACCTCGGGAGATGCCGAGGGGGGAGGCAAGTTTGCCCACGGTCTTTTTAAGCGCGTGATGGATGCGGTGGCTTTCCCAATCCAACACCAGAAACGAAAGCCGGTATGAACAGCGGAAAATGTTATGTCCAGCGCTTGAAGGGACTTATCGCTAAGGGGCTGCGTCTTATTTGATGGGCTGCGTTACGCATCCCGCGCTGCTCCGGGGTCTGCCCAGGTCCTGGTCCCTGCCGTCCCCAGGAGGGCTGGGATATCAGCCGGGGGCCTGGGGGTTCTCACTGCTCCTGCTGGTTTTCCTTTCCTCCTGGTGAGGGGAAGACCTTAAAGGAGAGGGGAGGCGGTCTCCAGGCGAAAAGATTTTTGGAAGCTGCTGAGCCATCTTGTTGCATCCCTCTTTTAAGCTGGCGTTTGGAATTTGGAGCGGTTCTTTAACCTTGAAGTCCTTGGTTTTGAACATTAAAGAACATTTGGAAATGAGGGTGGCGTGAAAGGTTTTAGGAGCCANTTTTGCTTCTCTGATGAATGTGTTGGAAATCTGGGGGAAGGCGCCGCAGCCAGCCGAGGGCTCTAACCGAGGCGATGGCGCGGGGGTGTTTTACCTGCTTCTGGGTAGCACCAGGCAGTGAGACGCGCAGCCACGGCAGCTCGTGGCCTCGTGGGGAGAGGGTGGGAAGTCAGCGGAGGGTTGGGAACGTCCTGCAAGGGTTAATGCTGGCGCTTGGATATAGCTGGATGCACTGAAGCCGAAGTGGAGCAGTATGCAAATCTATCCACTTTCATAAACTGCTTAATTAGGCGAATGTTAATGAGACGTTAATTACTGTTGTGCCGGCGAATCCCACGGAATGGAGATTATGTTTCTCTTCAAACATCCAGTCTTAATTATAACTTGCACTTAATTCCACTGTCTTGCCTGGGACAGAGCTGGGTAGGAAGGACGAGGCGCCAGCTCCCGCGGGTGCCCGCAGCGCGTCCCCCATCCCTGCCCACACCGCAGCGGTGGCTGTGGGCACGTGGAGATGGAGCCGTGGCGATGGCCTGGGGACAATGGCAGCGGACCCCTTCCTTGCAGCCAGCTCCCTGTGCTTGGGTCCAGCCCAGCAGTGAACGCCCCGGGCGGGTCAGGGTGGAAAATCCAGCGCCACGCGTAAAAGCTCCATCCTTTTCCTTTGCGGGCTTGGGAAGCCTTTGGGAGGTCCCTGTCGGTGCCCGGCGTGCTCCAGGGATGTTACCGCATTGCTCTGCTCTGGAGACACCTGTCCCAAACTGGTCAGACTGGGGCTGGGGAGCTTCCAGGGGCGCGAGCATCCACCCTGCGCCCCGTCCCCTCCTTCCTCGCTTTCTGTTTCTGCCCGCCGTGGCCTTTCCAGCCGGGCTGTGAATGCTTTCTGCTGCCTGCGATTCCCGAGCCCTGGATGGGTTTTTAATTGATGGAAGTGCGACTCGCTGGAGGTCCTGCTTGCACAGTGCCTGACGTGCGCAGGTGAATAGTTTTAAAGTCCGGCTTCAACTTGGGGATCGGCAAGAGTTCGCTGCGACGATGAGCAGAGAGATCACATCCCGTTTCCAACTTTACCACCTTATTTTTTCCCTCTATGGCCTCCATTACTGTTCAGGATAATGTAACGCTTTCCAGTGAGGTATCAGCCAGCCATGAAATCTGCATCCTCAGGTTTTTTTGGTCTGGTTTTCATCCGCGCGTAGTCGGTGGCTGCTCCGGGCTAACCGCGAGGTTTCCTGGGTCTTTGCTCCTCGCCGCCAGCCGGGTACCGAAGCGTGCTGGGGCTCCAAAGTGCTGGAAGGGACAGCATCGTGGAGCTCCCTGGCAGGAGCGTGATGTCCTTCACGGCCCCAGCAAACGGGCTTTTTAATTACGCCCGCTGCATCTGCACGCCTCGGAGCTTGTCACCAGAAACCTGCAGCCGGAGAGCGGCGGCCGTCGTCATCTCGGGCCCTCTCTGGTGGTTGGCGGTGGCTCGGAAAGCCGCTCCGGGGTCAGGGTTGCTTTGGGTTTCCACCGCAGCCTGGAGGGGTGATGAGGGAGCGTGTTGTCCCTCGAGTGACCTGCGCGGGGGTGACGGCGCTCCGCATTGGATGTTTTCAATTACAAAGGTTGTCGGCTTAGGTTCCGTTTTCCCGTCGTTCCTTTCATTCCTTCCCTCTGTTCCGACTGCTGTGTGATTACCAGACAGGTTTGATATTTCCCCTCCCAGCACGCCGGCAAGCCCTGGGGACTTCTGCGGGCGGCTCGCTCCGGCGCCGTTCCTTTGATGGCGGGCAGCGTCCCTCCCGCGGTGGGCAGGAGGACCAAGCGCGGGCAGCCCGGAGGCGGCACCCACTGCGGCACCCCCGGGGTGCCGGGCTCCGGCTGGCTCTGTCCCTCACTGCCCTCTTCCAAAATCATCCGAGCGTCATTTTTTTAATCTCCCAAAAAGCTTTTCCACCAGAAGAAACGTGTCCAACAACCAGGGATTTTTGCCTTTTATTCTTCTCTGCATTTCGCGTCTCTCAACGTTGAAGTCCCTGTTAATTAATTAAGAATTAATTAATTCCAATTCCTTTAATTTTTTAAAAGTGCCAGGCTCTGGCGGCATACCCCCTCGCAGAGCCCCCCGCCGCTCCCTCCTCCCCTCCTCGCAAGAGCGAATCTCGAACAAACAGAGCCCTGCTGCAAAACCAGCGGCTGCGTGGGAGGCAGAGGCAGCGTTTTGCATACGATTTCAATAAAATGCGGCGTGTTTGGGAAACATGGGGACGGCAAAGCCAACATGGGGTGGGGGGACCGAGAGATGCTATTGCCTGCGTTGAGACCCCCGTTGTTGAGATGCTCCAGCGTGCCGGTGCTCCTGTGCCACTTTTCGGAGCCTAAAACGCTGCGAGCAGGCGGCGGCGGGAGCGGGTGCTCCGGCGCAGCATCCCCTGGGTGCCAGCACCCAGGGCAGGTACCCACGGGGAGCGGCTCTGGCTGGGCGTCACAGGGAGAGGAGCAGGCAGGAGAGGAGAAACCTCCTCCGAGCCCGGCACCCGCTGGCTTTAAAACAAAATGAGGAGAGAGGAGAAAGAAGGGTTTGGTTCAACGGCGTGTCTAAATTAGCCTTACTGTGCTGGGAGCCGGGCGGCGGGGAAAACCCATTCCCACAGCACTGTATATCTTTCCGGAGTGGGAAGCTGGGGGATAAATGGATGTTCTTCATATATTATAACAGCCCGACAGCGATGAGGCAGACAGAGGCAATGCAAAGGTGATTAATGGGAAAGTTTGAGTTAACGAAGTGTAGTCGTCTCTCATTAGGGGGAAATGAGTTCCCTTCACCACCGGTCGTTGGGCTTGTGAATTTGGGAGCGCTCGCGCCTTTCTTTTTTTTTTCAATGCCAGATGATTTGGGTTGTATTTACCTTCGCTCGCTCGGCTGGTGGCACGGTATCACCAGCCCCATCTGGAGCGGCCGCGCTGGACTCGGGGCTTTCTCGCTAGCCGCCGAGAGCAGCACCAAGTGCGAGCGGGGGGGTGCTGATGGGGGACGGAGGGGCTCCTGGGGACACCAAGGCAGGGACACGGTGAGCAGATGGGGGTGCTTAGGGCGGGGGGAGCGAAGCCCCTCTCCGCTGGGTGAGGCAGGAGGATGAAGTGGCTCTCGGGCAATCAGCCAGAGCTGGGAAAGCAGGTCTGGGGCAGTAACCTGCAATATTAACGAGTCTTTTAATGAAAAATACATCTGCTGTTCAGCTGTCTCGTGGCCTGAGATGCGGGCGTGCTTTTTGGTTCAGCGGTGGTTATGGCTGGACCTTTTATTCTACAATAGTTGAAACAAAACTCAAATCTATTTTTAATCCTTTCCCATTTGCTGCCTTCCCTTGTCTCCCCGCTGCGGTGCTAACCCCGAAAAAGCTCAGTTGGGGTTTGGGAGGGGCCAAGGGCCGAGCTGGGTGCCCCAGTTCCCAGCAGGAGGACAACGCATCCCTGTACGGTCCCGTTGCCCTGCGACCCCGGCTGAGGCTGTCCTGGTCAGGGCTGCTTTGCAAAGAAATGAAGAGCGAGCCGTGGCTGGCTGTCATTTACAGCTTTAGCTCTTCAAGGAGGATTTCTTTTTTCCCCTGCTAGATTTGGGGCAGACTGGGCAGGATCTCCTCAGCCTGGGTTTCGGATTGTCTTACAGCAATCATGCCTGGAGGCAGAGGTAAAGGCTGGCTCACCACGGTTTGCTCTTCGCCCGTGCTTTTCACGCCGGGATTTCTTAGCACAACCATTGCAAGTGACGTGGGCCGAGGTCCCGTGCAGGGTATTTGCTGCCGGACTCTACTGCTTGGGACGCTTGAGCATCCCCCGAGCCGGAGCATGTGTCTGGGCAGCGTCTGGCCCTGCAGCCCCCGGGAGCTGCCTTGCTTCCCTTGCCACCCGCTGCCTGCAGCCACAGAGGCACCGTTTATCTAGAGCAAAGAGAGACCTTAGAAAAATAACAATAAAGAAAAGGTATGTGAGAGGCATCTGTGAAATAATAACAAGATCCTGGGGATGGAGCTGCTTTCATCTGGGAGCTCTTTGCTAACCGCGAGTTGCTCCTGTCCCTCGTTAGAGAGGGAGCCGGGCGGCGATGTGCCCGCTCAGATCTTCCTTCCCTTTCAAGATCCCCCGTGGCGTCCCGCAGGCTGTGCCCGGCCCCTGCCAGCGCACCCCTCCTGCCGCCAGCTGCCGAGCCGCTTTTCAGTCCCTCTAATCAGCCCCGTACCCAGCCCCGACGGCGGTGGGAGAGCTGGGCTCGCCCGGCTCCGTCGCGCCCCCCCGCAGCGTTGAGTCCCAAACGAGGGACGTGGCAGGGCTGTTCGCGTGCTGGGAGCTACGGAGGATGGAAACCTCACGTATTCCTCGGCACGGCTTCGCGAGGCTGAGCTGCCAGCTTTGCGGCCGGCCACCGGCGTAGATGCTGGTTTATGCTCCTGCCGGGTCTGGTCCAGACCCCTGGGCAACATCTGAGCAGTGCAAGGGCTGGCAGGTGCCGCGCTCTGGAAAATGTCCATCGAAACTCGTTGTCCTGGGAAAAGCTGGTTCAGCCAAGCTAAACCACTTGTGGGTCTCTGTGTTGGAACCTGGGGAGGTTTTTGATGCTCCCACACGGGTGTAGAGGAGCGTGGGCTGCCAGGGCTGGGCTGGGGGGGACCTGCCCTGGCCGATGGCCCCAGAGCAGGGTAAAACGTGAAGGGACCCCACTAGCAGGTGCTGGGGAGCAGAGGGGAGGATGGGGGGCTCCAGACAGATCTGGCCATGCCTGGGGGCAGAGCTGATGTTCCCAGCTGAAGCCTGCGTTTCCCTGCCCTGCTGCCTGCCATCGAGAGGCTTTGCTGGCTGTTAACATGTGGTTATTTGCACATGGCTTGGGAAGGGCTTTCGGCATGGTCCCTGGCTGGACTTTACCAATAGTAAAATAATTTTGCTACTCTGGAAAGAGATTCTTCTGCGAGCGAGGATTAAGGTGTATTTCAGACAGTTTGCTTCTTGCTCGGTGGCGTGAGGGGAGGTGCAGGGAAAGGTGCGGCATCTTGTTTCCAGGTTCAGGAGTTGAAATGTCTTGTGTGAGCTCAGGAGAGGAGGGATTTCTGCAGCCCTCGGGAGCTGCAGCCCTGTGCAGGTTGCTGGAGCTAGAAGGCAGGGTCCTGGAGGAGGAGCTGTGTCAGACCTGGGCCGGGGGGCTCGCAGGCTCGTCGTCACCTTGGAGGCGAAGGGAGCGATGCGTTGGGGAGCATCCAAGAGCGCGCTCAGACACCGGTGTGACATCCAGCGGCGTGGTTTCAGCCGTGGATAGACACATTCATAGCGCTGTGCACGAGAGCAGGACCTGGCCCGGGGTCTCCAGCAGCCGCGGAGAGGCCAGAAGCAGAGTGTTTAAAAGCTAATGAAGATGCACTAGAAAATGATTAGCTTTGCAAGCAGCATTCCTGTGTGCTGGAAACAGGGGCATTATGAGGTTTGCGCTAAGCCCTTGGAGATCTCTTGGGCAAGAGCGATCTGCCTGCCGCGCGGTGCTGTTCTTGGGAAGGGTGGCTGCGCTGCCCGTCATGGCTTTGCTGAGCTAGCTCTGTGCACTGTTGCCAAACGTAAAGCATCTTTTCCTTGGCCCTTGCCAACCCACCTACTTGGAGTGGGTGATGACTTGTTTGTTCCTCGGCTCAGCTGGAAAAAGTGAGTGTCCCTGTGGGAGGGTGGGAAGAGGGAGCGTCGCTGGGTGGCATCTCCCGAGGGAAGAAGCGGATTGTTGGGCTTGGGCGTTCAGATGTAAGAATGTTCAGCATCCCGGTCCGATGTCAAGACGGTCCCGCTCAGCTCCTGCAGACACCCTCGGCTGCGTGTCGGGCTGGGGCGTTGCTGCCTGTCGGGCTTGGTCAACTCATCCCCCCCAAGGGTCCCGAGGGAGCTGCCTGGGGTGGCAGGACCCCCACCTTCACTTTTGGGGGGCGTGGGGATGCTGTCACTTGGCTGAACCCAGCCCAGAGCAGCCGGACGCTGCCCAGCACCGCTGCTGCGGCGAGGCTCAGCCCAGCCCGGCTTTCCCAGTGCTTCCAGGCACTGGCGTGGCACAGGGTGAGACGTGGTTCCCCTCTCAGCTCCCGCTGGTTCCAAGGTGAGGAGCGCTTGCTGCGCTCCTGACCAGGATGGGAAGCGTGTTTTGGCCTTGGCAGCGGATCCAGGCATCCCTGCCGAGACGTGCTCCTCGGGGCACCGCTCCCCGGGGCTCTGACAGCAGCCGTGCTGGCGACGCCTGCTGCTGCCAGCCCTCCTGCTGCCGCTCCAGCCGCGGATTCCCCTCTGTGCTGCCGCTAACATGAATCCCCCAGTCCCTCCCATGTCAGACATGAAGTGGTTGCTTTGCAGTGAATTAGGTTGCTGGGTTTTTTTAAAAGGGAAGAGCTGGAAAGCATCCCTTCAGCCCCAGAACTGCTGCCTGAAGGACAGGAGCGGGAAGCGGGTGGGTGGAAGGTGCTGTGCAGGGAGAGAGGAGCTACCGAATGGGACGAGGGATGCCTAGGTGATCACCAACACTAACAGGAAGGACAGGCGGGACCTCAGGAAAGGGCAAAGAGCCAGGGCACAGGCACACAGCCACGTGGCCAAAGGCCTTGAATCTGGGTGGTGGCTGCTGGGGAGAAGGGGTGTCTTTGCACCCCCGCGCCCAGGCTGCGGAAGGGGAAGATCGCCCCGGCTGGCATCCCTGGCAGCGAGCACCCTTCCTCCTGCGCCGGCAGCCCCGCCGCTGCCGAGGCCGGGGGGAATTTGCAGATGAGCCGTGTGGGGCGTTAGGGGTGCGATGCTGCTGGGGCTGCCAGCCCCCCAGCCGCGTCTCCCTGGCAGGAAAGCTGGGGAGGAACCGGGAGTCCGATTCCTCCGGGAGGGCAGCATTGCTCCGGGTCAAGGATTGAATCCCTTACGGAGAAGTGCTTGGGGGAAAGCCCTGGATGCGACGCACGTGGAGGCTGATGCATTAAAACCGCTTCCTGCGGAGATCTTCTCCCGCTTGCGAGGCAGGGAGAGGGGTCAGGCACGAAGCCACCGCCTGGAGCTGCCTCCAGCACTAATGGCTTGCGTTTGCTGGCAAGCTGGGAGCAGCCTGGTCACCAGCCTGGTGCCGCAGACCCCAGCCCCGCCGAGCCAGAGCTGAGCACCGGAGGTGGCTGAGACCCTTCCTCTCAGTCGGGTCCCGGGGGTCCCGGTGGCTGCCGGGCAGAGCCGCACCCCCGGGACGCGGCCGTGCTTTTGCTGCGCCGGAGGGTTATCCAAAGGTAACGCAGTTTTCCTTCCGACCATTTCAGATCCAGCCATAAGCGCCGTGCAAGGAGAAAACCCGTTTAGTCGGAGGGTTCCCAACCAGCTCTAATTATAAACGATACCTGGGTTCCGTGGAAGGGCGCGTTGCCTTGCCGCAGCCTCGGCGTGGCCGCACGCGGCTGCCTGCACGTGAGGGTGCAGGCAGGTGTAGGCAGGCCTGCGCGTGCCATTTTCTTCCTCAGCGTTGCCTAAAACATGGCAGGATGCAAAGAGCCTTCCGAAACTTGCCGAGTTAGCAGACCTTTCCCAGAATGGGTGCTGGAGTCGAAGCAGTCGGCCATTCCTGATTTGCTTTGAAAATCACGTATTTTCACTCTTCTTGTACTTTTCCCTTCTCTCCCCTTCCATCTTGCACCCCCACACATTTCCTTTTATTCCCCTCCTCTTCCTCCTCCTTTTCATGAGCTATTTTCAAATGCCAGGAAGGGCGAGATCTGAGGGGAGGAGGAGTAACCGAAAGGAAAAAAAAAAAAAAAAAGGGTGGTAAAATTATTTCACACATTTGGGGGGGGGGAAGGTGTGGGTGTGGGGAAAGAGAACAGCTCCGATTCCCACATGACAAAAAGCAATTTCATTCATTTCCCGACGTAGTTTTATCAGGTAGAAGGGTTTAGTTACATTTAGGCAGCCCTGCAGCTCCCAGCGATGGTCCTGGGGTGTCACTGGTCCCCAAGGCCGGGGCAGGGGGGGGAGTTGTCCCTCCTGCTTCTGCCCTGACCTGGCGTGGCTTTGGTGTCGGGGCTTTGGTACCCGGGGAGCCGGGGGAGGAGGATGCTGAGAGAGAAGGAACGACGAGCTGCCCAAAAACGTGGGGTTGGATGAAGCTGACCTTTCATCAGCGTGGCCCTGGGAAGGGTAGGGGAGATGTCGCAAGTGCCACCAGCTTCCCGGGAAGCGGTTCTTTGCACAAGGACAGCGTGTTGGATGGTTTCCCGTGTTTAATAAATAGGATTAAACCCAGCAACAACAGCGCTCGCTGAGAACTAGGAGTTCAGGTTGTGATAAAGTCTTTAGACGGCAAAATCTTCTTATACTCAATTGTTTTTTCATTTAGCTGGGAAAACTGGAAACAACCGTTTTGGTTTGATCCGAAACAATCTTTAAATGTGATTCATTTGGTTCACTGGCCGCGCTGACAAATCTCGTAGCCACCGGAAAAGGGAAGAAAAACCCCAAACGAATCCCAAAGGCTTTGAGCCGCGCCGCTAAAGGCGGGCTGGAGGAGCGATGCTCCGGCTGCCCCAGGCTGACGGCCTCTCCCCTCCGTGCCGTCGCCTTTGGCCACCGTTGGAGAAGCCCCCACCGGGAGGAGACCGGGGCGGCAGGTCTTAGCCCGGCCGTGTCCCCGGGAGCGAGCCGGGCGCTCGCAGCAGGCTGGCGTTTCGCACCTTGGCGAGGGTGACATTTCCTTTGCGGCGTTTCCGCGTTGGAACGCTGGCATTTCACCCCGAGAGGAAGGTGGTATTTATAAGGCAGGGCACTGGCATTTCATTCAGTGCTCCCAGCCGGTGATCCTGACAAGGTCGTTTAGCCAGAAAGGTCAGCTGGGTCTCTGCTGGTCCCTGCTGCTCTTCTGCCTTCTTTTTTCCCCCACGGGAAGGAGGGGACAACAAGCCAAGCCACCTACCAGCACTGCTGAGTGCCATCTCTTTTTTTATTTGCCTTGAAAATGAAGGTCTGCTATGCTACATGAAAGCCAAGACTTTCCAAAATCCATCTTGCAAGGGTGTCTTTCGTAAGGTCCTTATTTTATCTTGCTTTGAGTTCCAAAGATGCAACCCAGAGCCCGGTGCCAGGCTGTGCCGGTGCTCGCCATTTCCCTGGTAATCCTGCGCCATCCTCTTTCCTAGCCTGAAGAGATGGGCTGAAGCCCATGTGAACCTTGATATGTTTCAAGAAGCCCCAAACTGCATCTTTTCTGGCCAAACACCAGGTTTTCTTCCCGGAGTTGCCCCGGGGCGGGTGATTTCGCATTGCCCCTTCCAGGGTGGGCGAGGGATGAGGAGCGGGAAGGGAAAAGCAAGTGCAGGTCCCCGCCGTGACTATGGGGCTCTTGTTGGGCTGGGGCGATATAGACACTGCCAGGGCCTGGGGAACATAAATAAAATCAATAAGAAGCTGTTAAATTGTGCCTGAACCTCGCAAGGAACAGCGTGGGGAGTGCTGGCTGCAGAGATCTATCTGCTGCCACTCCGCGGGCTGTGGCACATTCATTAAGTATCTTTAAGATGGATACACCCCCCAGTTCACCTCCTGCGAAAGCCTGGGAATTTATTTCCTCCTGAACCGTGCCATCAATCACCGGTGACAGCACCGCCTCGGCACCGCGCGGCTCCGCCGCCCAACAGCCGGCGAGGCGCAGGGCCGGCCGCCCTGCCTCCTTGGGAGGGGGCTGCCTCGGCCCCCCGCGCCCCGGCCGGGGAGGTGGGCACCCCGTTCCGCTGCCCTCGGCACTGCCGCCGGGAGGAAGGCTCTCTCGCCCCCCAGATGCCTCTGTGCGGTTTTTCTGTGCTGCTCAGGACTGCGCTGCTTTGCACCCGCCTGCATCCGCATCCCTTTGCCATCCAGCGCGGCGTGCATCCGTCTCCAATCCCTGCGGGCGGGCAGCGTGGGGAGGAACCGATGGGTCCTCCTCTCCTCTCCCCGCTGCACAGCACCCCGCGATGCTGGCCCCCTCCTGGCTCCCTGCTCCGCTCCCGGCCCCACACCCCATGCTTGCTGGGCGGCTGCGGGGAGCTCCCGGCGCCCCGCATTCAAATGCGAGAGCCCAAAATCTTTGCAGAATATTTTTGCCGTGCCTGACTCGTTGCTGGTAGCTTTTATCGGAGCAGCCAGACAGGAGCAGGACGAATCCAGCGACCCGGGGCAGTACGGGGGACGGCGCTCGACGACTGAGCTGCTTTGCTTTCCCTCCCTCCTCCGCCTGCGGTGTCAGGGATGCTTTGGACTGGAAAGATGTGACAGGACCACTTAGCAGGAGAAAAGACCAGCTCGAGGGGGCTGAGCGACCCTCCTGCCCTGCGCCCAGCACCCTCTGGCCAGCCCTTTCCTTCCCCACGCTGACGTTTCACCCTCCGGTCCCTCAGCTGTCAGCCAAGGTGCGCGTTACCTCAATTTATGCAGAGACCTGGGTTTTACTTCTTCCCGTAATTTCTTCTCATGCTTTTAATTTTTTCCCCCATACCAGCTGGGAACCTACAGATTATCCCGTAAGAGCAGAATAAAGACTTGTCAACCTTTCTTACATGCTCCTTGAGATGAAAATAACTTCCTGAACCACTTATAATGCTTTATTTTCTGCCGCTTCTGCTACTCTGAGGATAATTTGACTGACTAAAGGATCTTGAAGCTCAGGAAAGAAAAAAAAAGATAAAATTAAATAGTAATAATGATAAAAACTGCTCCCGGGAGGGCGATAAGGGCCTGGAGACTCACACCCCGGCACCGCCTGCCAGGGCAGGCGTGAGCCTGGCTTTTGTTCCCCCGCTCGGTAAGCTGGTGCTGGGAGTAGGGACAGCTGGTCTCTGCAAAAATGGGCCGTTTTTCAAGAGAAGAAAGGTATTGTGTCCCCTGTGATATGGAAATGAGCAAGGAGGTGAGGGCAGGGAGAGAGGGTTTCGGATGGTAATGAGGCTTTGCACCGGTTTTCTTGCCTTGCCTGTATCCCTCCCTTTCAAATACAGGATGGGGTTTCAAGGGCTGTTGTGTCCTTTCCCTTGGATTGTTTCTCATGGTTTGTTGGTTTTTTTAACCCTCCTGTTGTGTTTTTAAAAGATAAAATGCGGGAGCTGCAGTGACGAGGGGTTTGGGGAGGGCTGGGAGATGCTGCAGGGGTGACGGTGCCCGAGCTGGGGAATTGCTGCCATTGCTACGAGCTCTCGCAGGCGGGCTGGGGGGGTTGGGAACACTTTTCCTCTCCCACCCCGCGAAGCTCAGCGCTCCTGTGCTGCTGCCGCCGGAGGTGGATGGGACCGGCTGAGCCGGAGCGAAGGCTGGTGGGGAAGGTGAGTGCCACCGCTGAGGCTGTGGTGGCCGTGCCATTCCCGAGCGCCACGCCAGGCTATTCCTCTCGCTCCTAAGGTAGCGGCTGCACTAGGGCTTGTGTCTGTCTAGCACTTGTGCCTTATTTTTAGTCTGAGCTTGTCTAGATTCAGCCTCCAGCCACTGACTCTGGTCCGACAGTTATCTGCTGCCTTGAGGGATGCTCCGCTGTTCCAAAACCCTTCTTCACGTAGGGAGCTGTGCCGCTTGATGGAAAGGGCTGGACGCAAATTTCCAGGGCAAACAGTTTCTGATGGAAAACTGAGGTTTGGGCTGAGCTCAATTTGTCTTGTAAAATACGTGCTCTTCTGAAGAGGTGAACTGTCTCCTCCGCAAAGCCGGTGGTGCAAGGCCACCAGCTTGCGTCCTGGGGGATCGAGGTGGGGAACGGACGACTCTGGTCTTGCTGGAGGAACGAGGAGGCATCGAATGAGCAGGAGCTGTTTCTCAGGCATTTTCAGGCTCGCTGTTGCTTCTGCGTTGCAGATGGCTGCTGAATTCCTGCGCAGCCAGCAATGCAGCGAGGCCGCGAGGCCGGGAGGGCAGCCCGGGATGAGCAGCGAGGGCTCGCCCGGTGCTCGACTGTCAGGGCTTTTCATCCGCTGCTGATCTGAGGAACTTTACTGAACCTCCTGGGGCAGCTCGTCTGCCCACACTGGGCGCAGGAGCTCCTGCCCCTCCTGCCCTGCCTGCCCTGCAGCGAAGGACCGCCGAAATCCGGCTGATTTGTGAAAGTGCTGATTCAAACCCCGGGCGGAGCTGTGCGGGGCTGCTGCGGGTCAGGAGGGTCCGCGGGTCAAATTTGCTGTTCAGGCAGGAGCTGTGAGCAAAGATGCCTCCTGGTGAGCTTCGCTGGTGTTTGTTCCGGAGCTCCCGTTTTAGCCAAAGCCCTCGGAGCCGCGGCGCTGGTTGCTGCTCCCCCCGGCCGGCAGGCATTGCTGCTCAGCTGTTTGATTTTATCCCTCCTAATTTTACGAGAAGTGACAGTAAATCTATCCCGTACGCGCAGGACTGTGTGGGGTGTTTGAACAATCATTTGCATCCAGATGTGTTGATGGCTTTGGGGTATCTCCTGACAACGTGGGTTGGCGCCGGATGTATTACGCCGTTAAATGTTAACGTTCGGGGTCTGACATTAAATCCGCAAGAGCAAGCAAGCGTTTGGCAACGAGCTCTGCTACGTGGGGCAGCCCCATCGCCCGTGGGTGCCGGGAGGGTGCCTGAGGGGTGCCGGGGACGTCTCCTGTCAGACCTCCCCGCAGACATTGCCACGCCACCCTTTAAGGGCTCCCAAGCACCTATACGGCTTGTCTCCAAGTCCGAAAAAGCCCATTAGCCTGGGAGGAAGAGGAGGGGGAGCAAGGAGACGTGGCAGGGGGAGATAAGGCCAGGGAGTGGAGGATTTGCAGGGAGTTAATGGGCGGTGAATTGGCATTACGCCCCGGCAGGTTCTCATTTCCCTGGCTCTGTGCTGGCTCATCTGCACCCCAGCGCGGGGAGGGAGCACCTCCCCGAGCATCCCAGCCTGCCACGGCTGGGCCACGGCACCGCGCCACCAGTGCCAGGGGTGCACGGGGACGCAGCCAGCGCCGGGGGCTGCCCCAGCACACCACGGCCACGAGCCCCCGGAGCGCAGGGAGCCGGGGTCTGCCGCTCTGCCACGTGGCCCTGGGGCCTCTGGCACACGGCGAGTGGCAAAGGGACAAAGCAGAGGAAAACGAGGTTACGTCGCTGCTGTCCCGCTGGTGATGCTGAGGGAGATGCTCCAGTTTAAATCAAACCCGGATCAAAGCGGAGATGGCTCCTCTGCTGCTTGGGGATATATAAGGCTGTGTCTGAGCTCGTAATGTAAGGGCAGCTTTTACTACTTAAAGCCATCTCCTTGCTCTGCTTTGCTCATTTATGCTTGCAGAACAACCCTGTATCTGCTCTGCTTTGTATTACATCAGCTTGGAGGAGCTGAAGGGAGCTCTCCATGGCTTCCCCTCCGGGCAGGAGCGATGTCCAGGCTCGGGCTGTGCCTGCTCTGACCTGGGGAAGGATGCTGACTCCGTAGCAGGGTTATTTGTGAGGCTCCCTCAGGCACGAGGGCTGCAAGGCGGTGGTTCGTTACCCTAATCCTAGGCACCAGGGCCAGGCGTCCCTGCCGGCAGCTCAGCCTGCACCCCTGGGGCGAGTCCCCACTGGGGAGCCGGGGTGCAGCGGGGCTGGGGGCAGCGTGGTCCGGCCCCACAGCCATGCTGGCATTGCGGCTTTCCTCTCCGCGGGGCAGGTAGAGGCCATCACCTCAGCTAAAGCAGAAATTTTCCGGTGCTGTTATTAACTCTCCAGCTCGGAGATAACAGCTCTTCTCCTGGTGACTGGAGAGCACTCTCAGCAGCAGCACCGTGACTGCTTAAGTCCTTCACCGTGGCCACTGTGTTCCTGGCCCACCGGGGAGGGCTCGGCACTCCGGGAACATGACCCCAGTGCTGGCGTAGGGTTGGGAGCGCCCAGGATGGCGGCATGCTGGGTTGGGGGGTGGGGTCCGGGGCTGTGGCTGTAGGTGCTTTGGCCCCAAGCGACTTTGGTCACCCTCCTTCACGTCCCCTCCTCACAGAACCAAAAGCCACCTGGGAGAGGTCCCCAGCAGTGAGGGGACGTCGTGGGATGGTCACCCGCAGGCCGGACCCTGCTCAGTCTGGGGGCTTCTGCGAGACCTTTTCCCTGCCCGTATTCCCTCGCACGGGCCTGGATGGATGAAATGGACTTTGCAGCCCCAAATCCCTTAATCTCCCGTATACTTAACAGTATTAGCCAGATTCCAGGAGTCACATCCACAGTAATTGCACTCAGCGGAGGGCACGCTCAGAATTTCATGCTGGAAGGAAACGCGTTACTCATTTTCTCCTGTCTGCCTCCCCATCTGTACAGGAGAACATGGAACTCCTGACGAGGACACGTTAAAACCCGCAAAGAAGCGTCATAGCTGAAATGCAACACGTTCTCCCGGCAATTAACCTGGGCGGCCTCGCGGGAGCTGCTCAGGGGGAAATCTGCCCAACGCGGGGTCTAGCGGGGAGGCAGATTTTCAGTTGTATTTATGTTTTCTAAAGAAGCGAGGTGATGTTGGGCACCGGATCCCGCGCAGGGACGGAGCTGCGGGGTGTCCCTTGGCTACCTGGACCTCTGAGAAGCCACCGTGGTCCCCTGCCTGCAGAAGGGACCGTGGACACTGGCGCTGCCCGGGGAGCTGCCGCGGCCCCCAGCGAACACGACCTGTTGCTGGCTGTGTCTGATTTAAAGCAGCCCCCCCGCGCCCGAGGAGCTGGTGACGCGAGGAGCCAGTCCCTCATCTTTACGGCGCGGTGTTTGCGCGCCCCGTGCCCGGCGCTGCTCCTGTTTGCAGAGCCGATAACCGGCGGCGGCGGAGACTTTATTGTCTGAGGAATACTTAATGCAAATGAGCACAATGGCTTAATAGGGAGCACCTGGAGAAACCTCCAAGGAAAGCGCCGTAAATTCCCCTTCCCTTGGATTTATGGGGAGATTTTTCACAGATATTTATGGTTTCCCAGGCGCATTGTTGTGACTCCTTAGCGCAGGCTGGCATGGCGTGCTCCAGGAGCTGATGAGGCACTGGCATCGGGGAGCGGTGACAGGGCAGCCCTGTGTTCGTACCGGGACGGGAGCGGGGAATGCTCCTTAATCCCTCGGCGAATTCCCACCGCGTGCCACGGCTTGCAGTCCTGCCGGCGCCCCGAGAGACTCGTAAGCAGGGCCAGGGGAATTGCAGTGACCCTGATGAACGGAGATGTCCCTGCTCCAAGGCAGGCAGGGGTAACATCCCTCCCCCCCGCACTGCCACAGCCCTGTCCCGGGGAAGGGTCATTTCCTCGCTCTTAGGCTTCGCACCGTTCGGCTGCTTGGTGTGTCACCCTCTTGAAACGCCCGCTGCTGTCACAGCCGACCACTGAACCGCGTCTCCCACTCCTCTTTTCCAGGTTCCTTGCCTAACCAGCAGGTCCTTGCACGATTTCGTCTCTGGTAAGTGCGATAGCGTTTCCTCCTCTCGGGGCGCGTGCTGGTGGCCAGGCATCGCGTGGTGCTGGAGGAGCAGCGGGGCCGGGCGCCGGTGCCGCTCCTCAGGCGGGCGTGAGAGCCCAGACATGCCTCTGCCAAGGAGCCGGCTCCCGAACAGAGGCAATTGTTGCCCCATCATGGGAAGATGGGCTGAGATACATTTATTGCTGCCTCTCTGTAATCCGTGAGGGGAAACTGTGGGGACCTTCGATCCTTCCTGGGTAAACTCTGATGGGTGGGAACCAAAAACTTCCATTGAGCCATTGGGGTGATGGCTGCAATAAAAGCTGGGGTGGCTTTGCCGCTGCTGCCACCGCAGGGCTCTGGGGTGGGACTCGGGGGACCTCGGATGAGAAGGTGAAGCAATGGGTGAGAGTGGAGCAAAACCTCCCTGGGGACCCTGCAGAGGAGCCAGGCTTAGAGGAGCATTTAGGACCTGGGAGAAAGGTGAAAGTCAGAGGTTTCAGTCCGGGCTGCAAGCTAGCGCCGTCACCGGTAACCTTCCAGCGATGGGCTCCTCTTGGGCCACCCGCTCTGCCACCAGCCACCCTGCTTGCTTTCTCCTGGGGAGAAATTCTCCCCAGAACCCAGCAGGGAGAAGCATAAAATTTCCCCTTTCTCAGGCACAAGTCCTTACGCCACTCCGTGTTTGACACTTTCACACTTCCAAAGTCCCTGCGGGTCTTCTAACCATAGACTTAACCCAGCAGAAAGGGTTCTGCTTCTGTGCTAGGACAAATTAGCAGGACTGTCTTGCAAGCAGCGGGGCTGTCGTGTATTACGTCGTCTTCGCCTTTGGCCTCTTGATATGTTTTCTTTAAAAAAATTATGTGTGTATCAAAAAAGCTGCTTCTCAGTTTGGCGTTACCTGTTGGGTTGATAATTGAGTCCCACCAGACGTGTTGACACTGGCCGCGTGCCCAAGGCTTTGCTGCCATTGTCCCGGCTCACGTGGCCCTGTTAAGCTTGAGAGTTTTTTGTTTCTTTAGCAGAAAATGGTTCGCTAGTTGGAGCCTAAAAATGTCGAAAGGATGGGATTTGTAGTGGCGTCAAGGTTTTGGGTGCTGCCGGCGTGACCTCGCTCTGGGACAGACCTGCTCCGGGATGGGGACACCACTGCCCGGGGCGTATCTGACCCAGCGTGGGGCAAACGAACGCCTGCAATGATGGCAACTTCTTGCCATTGCTGACCACACGTGGTATTCCCTGGTCCAGTCCATCCCCACGGTTTCCCAGCCGTGTTGTTTGACGGCTCCCTGGGCTGTTGTCTGTGCGGGAGTGTTGGGATGCAGGCTGCTGCGCTGGCTGTATGTCCTGGCGCCCTCTCCCTGCGCATCCGTCTCACCGGAGGGTGTCTGGCATGGCATTGGCTCACCCCAAAAACTACTCCTCACCCCAAAACTGTGCAGAGACTCCCAATCCATTGATGCTTTGCTTGTGGTGTTGGCAGACTCAGTTGGGTACAGCTCAGGTCCCTTCCCTGGTGCTGCTCGCTCTGGAGAGCCCTTCCTGCCCGGCCAGCACGCACGGGCTGCCATGCGTCATCCTCTCTGGTCATGTCAGCCCCGCTGCCTTGGCTATCACATCTGCTGGGCACATGCAACTGCTTGGGCCAGCGATCCCCGTGGAGGACACAGGCAGCCTGAAGCCGGTGGCTCGTACCACGCTCTGGGTGGGATGTCTGCTAGCAAAAGGCGTCGGCAGCCAGGAGAGCCCGGAGAGCTGAGGAGGAGTACTGCTGACGCCGCCGGCGGGACGGACCCTGACCCAAGACATGTGCCAGTGCAGGATGCGAGGTCAGGGTGGAAATGGAGAGAAGCCCTGTCCCAGCCGCTGCCAGAACGCTTGCAGGCTGCTCTGCGCCAGCACGCTGGGCTGCCTCAGCCGAGCTGCGCCGTGTCGCGCAAGCAGCGTCGCTGTGTTGGGAGATGCTCCAGCACGTGGAGAAACTCCAGTCAAGGGATGGATGAACCGAGGGGCTGATTTTTGCTTGTCAGAGCCGTGTTATGTCGGGGAGCGAACACGCCGCTCTGCCTTCCCAGGCAGTTCCCCCAGGAGCAGCTCTGGCCAGCAGCGAGGAGCAAGTGTCTCCGGCTGCGGAGTGGGGACAGGCAGGATGGGACCCACCAGTCCCCAGAAAAGAGAATGAGGTGGAAAACAGCCTGGAGAAGGGGACAGCAGGGGAGAGGTGGGCAGTGGTGGTAGAATTGCCTCTCCTGAAGCACGGTAATCAGCTCACAGCTTCCTCTCCCAATCTTCTTACACCCCTCCTGTTGCGTATCGCTCCTCAGACGTGGCCATGTGTGTTAGCACAGATAAAAGCTCTCTTCCCACGCGAGGCTGTTCTCCCCCAGCATGCTTAATCACGAGCCAACGTGGCAAACAGCCTTCCTGGGAGATGCCCCGGGCTCGGCTCCTCGCTTTCCCTCCTTGCCTCCTGCCTTTTGCCTCCGCTCCCACCTTCCCCCACACCCCGGGGCTCCCCGCACGCCCCTGCAGCCCGCGCGTTCGTCGTGTGCCCATGATAAATGAGCTTCATCTGCACCCAAAATTAATCACATTGTCGTGCCGGCAGAGGATGAGGCAGCTGCGCTGAAATGCCTGAATCTCTGGCTAATTTATCACAGGGGCCAGACGCAGAGTCGCTCCGCAGCTCCTGCCGTGTGGGGACACGCGCCGGAGAGGTGGCCGGTGCTGGGGAGCTGTGAGGGCTGGGAGCCGACGCCTCAGGAAGAGGTCTCTTCCCGGAGCTCAGACGCTGATTTTCAGCCAGGAGAACCTGGCAGGAGGTTGCTCATGTCCAGGAGGGCTGATGTTGCTCCTCTGAGCCACCTCGGACCTGGGAGCTGTGTCCTCCTGCGCTGAAGGATGCTTGGGAACCCCAAGCAGGAGATGAATGAGGAAAATGGACATGAAAAAAACTACTCCAGGACTTCCAAACCCATGGTGTTTGTGGACAGAGGAAGCAGGAGGTGCCCAGCCAGGCTGATGTGTCCTGTTCTCTGAATTACTACAGCGCCACTCATCAGAAGCAACGCTTCCATCGGCTGCATGCCTGCAGCCCGTGATGGGCTGGTGTTGATGCAGAGGACCAGCTCCAGGCGTGGTGACACTCAGCTGTGCCAGCTCCTGGTACAAGACATTTGGGATGGGAGCTGGTTGTGGTGTTTGCTCCTGATATTGCAGAGGGGATGCACAATTTTCTGGGATCCAGATCGTCTCGCTTGCTCGTTGCCAGCTGCTCCTCTCCAGTTCAGTGTGGGTTTGGCTGGGCGGACCCTCTTTCCCGAGGTCCATCCCTAGGACAGACGCGGGCTCCTCCAGTATATTCATTCTCGCTTGTCTTGTGGCAATTAATTACTGATTCCAGACCAGACTTGGCTCTGGAGTGCTCGTTAACTAATTGGACACCTTCCAGCAAGTCCCAGCAGTTCCCCCACGACAGGAAAGTCGCACGTTCCTTGTCTGCTCCCTGATTGCTTTTGTGTGTGTGTCCCCCCCCGTAGCCGACGGGAGCCCCTTGGAAGAGGCCTGCTGGGGCTGCGCTCCTGGAGCTGCCGGGGGGCTGCTGACAACACGGCGGGCGCTTGCTTTGGGATGCAAAATAACAGGCAGCGCAGCCAAGCACCTTGCAGATGCCTCGCACGGTGACTGACGGCGTGCCTCAGCGGGCTCCGAGCTGGTGGAGGAGGCTGGAAACCTGCTCTGCCCCCCGGTCTCTGAGGGTTTCCCAGCGGCTCTCTTTGCAGATGTTGTCAAATGTGGGTTTTTTCCGTGTGGCCCAGCCAAAGCGCAGGGAAACTGTTGTGCTTCAGGATCCGAGGCTTGCAATGCCCACGCTTTGCTGTCACGGGGAGAACCAGTCCCGTGTTTTTAGAGAAAAGAGGCTTTTATCAGACAAAACAGTACATTGCTTTTGTTAAAACTTTAAATCTTAACTCACAAGGACACGGGCTCCCTTACCCCTGGCTTTCAGACAAGCACAGCGTTTCGGGGAGGGGGTGTTCTGGGTCTCCTTCCGACACGTGTCCGTGACGGCCCTGGGGGGTCTCTGGCCAACAGGCACCAGCAGTCGTGAGCAGCTGAGCAAGAGGGAGGGCACGCTCAGTCTGAGCGTCTCTGAGCCTCGTCCTCGGGCCTTGCAGCCTGCCGGGCCGACCGCTGGGTTTTCGTCCCTCCTCGCGGTTTTTGGGGCTCTGCTTGTGACTCCGATTCCAAGCCCTGGGGAGAGGCAGATGTGTACACGGCTGCGAGCGGGAGACATGTCTGACCTGATGTTCATCCTTATTTTGACTCCCCCGGGGGCCTGTGGGCTACGATGCAGCCTTCGGTCAGGGCAGAGGAAGAATTATCGCTCTCTCGGCTCCGCTGCGTGCTCGGTGAGCCGCTGCTGCGGGAAAAGTGCTCCCAGGGGTGTCACCACTAACCCCGGTGCCATCGGTGATGGGTCCTGGCAGTCGGCGTTGCTCTGCCTTGCTGAGGCTGCCTGCTTCACCAGGCTGCCGTATTCTATCTATATCCTTTTATTTCTTGAAGTCAGGGCTGCAGCCAAGGTTTTGTAGGCACCTCCTTGGCAAGACACAAGAGGGACTGGCTCGTGCCCCTGCTTGAGCGGAGATGCCGGGGAGGAGCGGGGGAGCAGCTGAGACGCCAACGTGGGGAGTCGGAGGCGCGTGGTGACGCCTGTGCGAGAAATGATTCAACAGCCTGGGAAATAACGGCTCGGCTTGCCAGAGCGCGTGGTGAGAGGGTGGCAGGCAGCGTTCCTCGGGAGTCTGACAGCAGAGAGCAGCGATGCTGGGCGACTCCGAGAGATGCCTTTGGCTTGGGCTGTCTGAGGTGGAAGAGTGAGGAGCAGTCCCAGGTCTTGCCGAAGTGGCTCCTGATGCTGGGACAGGGCAGGACCTGCCTCCGGAGCCCGACCAAGGCGGCTGCTGGTGGCTCCGCTCGGCGTTTGCCGTCCCCTTGGCCGGGAGGGAACCAGGATCCTGCTCAGGGCACAGCAGAGGGACGCATCCCTGGCAGCACCCGGCATCCTGCGGGGCTGCTGAGCCACCTCGGGAAGTGCTCGTGTGCCCAAAGAAAAGGCTTTCCCAGCCTCCAGCCACTGCCAGAGCTTGGGGAAAGCCAACTGCAGCTATTTTGAAGTGCTTTGCCACGCTCTGCAGCGACTGCTGTGGAGGTGCCCAGGCCTTTTAGGACTCAGGGTTCAGTTTCTGAAAGACCTGCTTCCTAGAAATTCACATGAAATGTCTCTGCAGACCCCCATGTACCAGCAGCGCCGGGGGAACACTCAAGGGCTGGCCGGGACAGGGCTGACACCGGGGAATTCGCAGCCTGTCTTTTCCAAGGTACAAATAATTGCGCCTCAAATTACATCAGACTTAACTATCCATTACCAGTCCTCTGCTTTCTGCTCCTTCAATCTTTTATCGGTGCTGAGGTACTGGAAGTGTGTTGTTGGGTCTAGCCCAGCCTGGTGGCGGCGGGGGCTGCGGACGGGCAGGCAGTGCCAGGGAAGCGCTGCCCCACAGAGCATCAGGGTCCCATGGCTCGAAGGAGCAGGGGACACAGCCGTGTCCCTGTTGGCACCGGGAGACGGTGCTGAGCCGTTCCCCACCGGGCTTTGCAAAACAGCTCCAGTGTAGGTCCATGACGTTTCCTGTCCCTCTGTCTCTTGTAGGATCCGTGTGGGTGCCTTGGATTTTAGTGGCGTTTTCCTCTGGCCAGGCACAAGCAACAGTATTTCGCCCTGGCACCCAGCGATGCAAACCCCTGGCACCCACATTTTGGAGAGGGCTGTGCTGTGAAGCACCGGCCCGGGCTCCTCAGGGCTCTGCCTTTGGGTGTTCGGCGTGGTTTGTGTTTCCCCGAGCAGAGCTGGAAACGCCAGCCTCCCGGGGGGCCAGCCCTGGCACGCTCTGCAGCCGGCTTGAGGGAGCTGGAATAACCTGATATGGCTCCGAGGAGCCTGATTTCTAGTCCCTGTAATTAAACACCCAGCTGTTGAGATCTTTTGTGTGTATTCGCATTGAAACTTGGCAGGTTTATGGGTAACAGGGAGCTGGATTTGGTGACCAGGAAGATCTATTGCGCTCTTAAAGCAGACTGCGTTGCAGCCTGGCCAGGATGGGCAGGGACCTGAGCGTGCTGGAGGTGCTCGTACGGGCCGAGCTGGTGAGATTGGGTGGGAAACTTTGCCGTGTTATTGCTCATACCTGGCCCATGGGCGGGGGCGAGTGGGGGCTTCCTTAGAGATGGGGTCTCCAGAAGGCAAAAGGAGTCCCCAGAGCCCCCTAAGACACACGGGGACCATACATTAGGCTGTGGTCTTGGAGGGAGAAGAGGACTGGGCCACTGGAAATCTTCCAGACAGTGCCAGAGCTGAGCCTGAGCAACCACCGCCTCATCCCGGCGGAGCGGGCAGGAGAAGATGGCTGCTCCTCCGAACCGAAACCCTAAACCTGGGATTTGTCCATCACTAGCGATAATGCACCAAGAAGTAAATGTCACTTACAAAATTTATGGAAGAG
The DNA here is from genome assembly GCA_013399095.1 of Psophia crepitans. Lineage (NCBI taxonomy): Eukaryota > Metazoa > Chordata > Aves > Gruiformes > Psophiidae > Psophia > Psophia crepitans. The sequence goes on from VWZZ01005544.1 coordinate 166,582, forward strand.
ATGCTTCGCTAGTCTCCTTTTTAAGGTTATACTAAAAATTAAACCGCATTCTCCCCCAAGGGGGAACGGCTGGCTCTGTCACCATAAAAAATGTCCCCGTGTGTCACGGAGCAGCACGCGTGTGCGTGCGCACAGCGTTCACAGGGATTGAAAGGCAGGGCAGCACAAGGGCACCGCTCGTGGGGCTGTTTAGCTGAGGAAGATCGTTATTTTTATATGCGTATTTTTATATCCTAATTTCCTATCCGCTTTAAAAAAAAAAAAGAATCGGAGAGTTACACAAGCTCAGAACCGAGTTCCCAGGATAAAAACCTGGTGCGTGGCTTATTTATGCATCTGAGGCATGAACTCGTCGGGGACGCGGGCAGGCGTGCTTGGCATGCTCAGGTGGAGCAAGAGAGCACCCCATCCCGGCAGGGCCCGTGATCTCCGAGCCACGAGGCGCAGGCGCTGTCAGCCCGGGGGAGATGGCCGTTAGAGGTTAGCCAAGGCATCAGCGTGGCTTTGACCAACGCTTTCTCCTCCCACCCCGCGCAGCGGGCAGCGGCTCGGGGTCCGGCTCTCCCCAGCCGCTCGCGTGGCACGTGGCTGGACAGGGCTCTGCGGCTTGGGGGTGTTCAGCAGCTCTGGCAGCGGAGCTAATACGATTAAGGGCTTTTCTCACCCTCCGCTCAGTGCTCGTTAACATTTCGCTTCAAAGGCATTTGTGAGCGTCGCTTCATCTTGCCGCAGCTTTGGCTTGCGCCGAGAGGAGCCCCGAAGGTGCTGCCCGGCCGGCGATGGGGCAGCAGAGGGAGGGAGGGAGGGGACGTGGCTGGGAGAGCCGTCCCGCAGTGCCACCAACCCCAACGTTTCCAGCAAGGAGCCCTATTTATGCCGGGGATTGGGAGCTCGGGGAAGGCAGATGCCCTGGTTGAGGGAGGGTGAGGCTGCCTGTCTGGTAGCCTGCGAATGGAGCCCTACAAACAGCTTCTCCGCGGTGTCACAACCCCATCCTCTGCGCAGGCAGGGAGAGAACCCAATTTTGGAAACCTCCTTCCCAGCTCCCCCAATCCAGGACCAGGAGAGATATTTTTATTTGGTCTTACAAGTAGGTCTTGAGACATCTCTAAGTGGGTGCTTCATAGCCTGCTTGCAAATAAAACCCTCCCATGTGCCACAAGAAACCCTTCACGGCAGGAAGCCTGAGGCACTGCTCTGCTGTCTCTGCCCAGTGCTCTCCTTTTGCTCCCTGTCCCAGCTCTCCCAGGGTGCCTGCCGTGGGGACTGACCCATGCCCAGCAAAGTCTGTTTGCAGATGATGCTTCTAGACTGGCTGTGGCGGCTCCCAAACGGAGTGGGTTGGTGGGTGCCGTTCCATTCTGGGGGAAAAGCCAGGAACAGAAAAGTTGAAATACTTTTTTTTTTCAATAGAACATTTCAAGAGAAACATCCAACTGCTGCAAAATGGGATGTTTGGGTTGTGTCCTGCTGCTCGGCCGTGGTCCCTCGTGCGCTCGTGGGGCACGTGGAGTCCGTCTCCAGCGCAGGGGGGTTGTGGAGTAGGGATGTGGGATGTTCAGTTGATTTGGAGCCAGGCTTTGTTGTCTTTTCAGTCACCTGAAATGTTTCAGTCTGTGTTGAACCAAAGCAGAAAAGCGGATTTGATTGTTTATTCTGAATATTTAAATTCTTCCACCAAGAAAAACTGAGTTTCCCATGGAAATTGCAGCTCCTATTTGGAAACAGGTTGTTAACGCGCCGATCAGCGCTACAGAAGGCTGCTTTTCCAGGGCTGATACCTGAAGATGGACTGATTTCAACATCTAGCAAGATGCATCCTCTGATTCAGCCTTTTCCCTGCATCGTCGGGGCTCTTATGCTTCCCTTTTCTAGCCGGTGGATCCTCCGGAGCCTGGCGAGGCGCGGGCTCCTGCTGCAGCCTGGCTCGGCCTCTCCTCCCTATCCGCCCGCCTGTTTTCCTGAAACCTCTAGGATTTAATATCTTTGAGATTTCCAGCTGTCACTCACACGCTGTTGAATTTGACTGCTGAGTCGGGAAGTAATTAGGGGAGACAGACAACACGTGGGACACGCGACTGCACAGACCTTGGGAAATGATGCCAAAAAAAATGGGGAGGGGGGGAACCCTTGGAAATTTCTCTTTTGAAACTCTTTGGGTGCTGCCGTGGGCAGGATGGGTGCTTTCATCCCTGCACGGGGACACGGCGCTGAGTGCTTGGTGTGATGGCTTTGGTCCTCGTGCTGTGACATTGGGTCTGTGTTACAGACGTGGCACGGGCGTCTCCAGTGGCACTGTACGATTTCGGGGCAGACCCGTCACCTCAGGGCCATCCTTTATAAATAAAGGAGATTTTAATTAAAAGCAGTAACTGTTAGCAGTCCGTTGTACTGCACACTGAGGTGAGATGTTAGCAAAATAGCGGGACATCCACTCAAATAGCTGTTAAAATACTGAATGGCGCCGCCGTTAAAGGGACTTGGGCTGGTTGCTGGAGGTATTGCCTTCAGCCCAGGGTCACTGTCCTGCTCCAGGACGCGTTGGTGGGACGAGAAGTCTGGGTTAAAGCAGCCAACGGTGGGTTTGGAGGTGATGCCTCATGGCTTTGCGTGCTCCATCTTGCCATTGGCGTGGGGGACCCCAGCGCCGAGGGGCGAAGGATAGGCAGGCGTGTGCCCCGGGAGTTACCGAGCCCCGTACTATGTCAGCAGGAGGTATTAAAGGTGCTGCCTCGTGCTGCAGGCAGGAGGAGAAGGAGGAAGGCTGCCTGTGGAGCCTCTCCTTCCTGGCCGGCTTGCTGCCCTCTGGGCTCCGGCTCGGCTCTGGGCTGCTCGGAGAAACCCGGACCCACACAGCCGCCTGCCCACACCAGCTTTTATTCCCCTTCGCCGCTCCCTCCTCTCCCCGCTGGCAGGCGGCCCGCAGCCAGGCTTTTTAATGCTTTTTCTTCTTGTCTTTTCCAACGAGAATAAATCTTTTATCTGTTGACTGTGAGGCTGCGCTGGAAACAAAAGTCCTACAAATCTTGTGGGTTTTTTATAGCCACCTCCATCTCCCAGGCTGCCTGGTTGCAGCTTGGTTTGTGCCCGGAGTTGGCCCCGCTGGTTAGGAGGGAGCTTAACCCTGGCTGGTCCGTGCTGGAGGGGGGGACGGAGGGATGGAGACGCGGGGGGGCCCTGCCACCCCTGTGGCACGACGCTGCCTGCGCTCGCCTCGCGGAGAGCGCGATGGGAAAGGGGAAGCGTGCGGGTGGGAGGGGGGAGGCGTGCGGCAAGGAAAACCAGCTCGTTTTGCTTAATTATGACTGACTGTGACAGCCCGCATCTTTAGTTTGAAAAGTATCTGTGAGGTGCGGGTTGCTTCTCTCAAACAGGATAATTATGTTAATTAAAATGCTTTCTTTATAGCAGTTCTGATTAATAAAAACAGTTCCAGTGCTCTCTTTAAACACTCTAACCTTCTGTTGTGCAGGAAAACTGGCTTTTCTCAGCAATTTATGACTTTTAAAAGAGATTACAGCGGGACAGCCTGCTGCTTTCACGCAGTAACGCTTCCTACCCGGGGGAGAGAGAGGCAGCCCACCACCGCAGCGCCCCGCTCCCGGGGAACAGACGGAGGAGAGCGCTCGGGCAGCAGCGCCGGAGCAGGCAGCAACATGTGCCCGTGTGGGAGCCGCGCATGGGAGGCGTCGGGGAGCTCTGCGAGAGTGCCAGGGAATAAAAATACCACTTATTTCTCTAATTGCTGTTTATTTCCTCTGCAAAGTATTGGGATAATTAACAAGCTCCCAATTAAGGAAAAAAAAGAAAAATGTGTGTAGGGGAAAAACAGGTACAGGTGCCAAGAGAGCAGGGTGCGTGCCAGAACCTGGTGAGGGGCAGCGGTGGTGGTCCCTCCTGCTGACCGCTCGTGGGACGGAGCCTTTTGGGGACTCCAGGACTCCGGAGGACGCGGCGGTTCCCCAGCTCCTCACCAGAGGCCTTCCCCAAGGTCATGGTTGTGCCTCTAGAGGTTTTAAAGGCTAGGAGCGCTCGTGATCGCTGGCGTTTGGCTGGTTGATGTTTCGTCTCTTGGCTGGTTCGTTGGCTCCCGAAGGTGTTTATTTCTTGCACGTGGATGTGTAAACCCCCTGAGAGTAGTCTGGTGTCGTTTTGGAGAGTGGCCGAGCATCCACCACCCTCCTGTGAAGCCAGGAACACCGCTGCCGAGCCCTGTCGTTCGGCCGGTGCTTTGGGAGGGCTGGTGCCGTCCTGCAGGCATGGTCAGGGGGGCTCAGAGGAGTTTGGGGCCGTTCTGCCTTGCTCTTGCAGAAAGCGAGCGCTTGTCTCTGGTTCTGTGAAATACTGCATGCGAGAAGCCGCCCTTGCCCCGAGAGATGACGGCACTAGTTTGCCATCCAGCTGTGACCCCTGACGCGGAGCGGGGCGGCAGGGTGACTTCACCGGGTTCGCTCGACCCGGGTGAACTGCTGGCAGGCGTGGGGAGAAGGGCTGCGCAGGAGCTCCCCGGTCGCCACATGCCCTGGGAAGCAGCCGTGCGGTAGGATTTTCATGGCCGGAACCCTCCCAAACGCTTGCTGCTGGCACCGCCTCGCCACACTCATCGCCGCAAGCCCCCCGGTTTTGAAACCTCACCTGGGCATCCGGTGAGGCTGAGCAGAGCTCACCCCCCCGCGGGCTGGGAAGGCTCTGCCAGCCCCGTGGCTGATGGACTTGAATTCCCTGCTTGTCTCCTCTTGCCACCGCTCCTGTCCCCTCCATCCCTCCTGTCTTTCCCAGCCCTGCTCCCCCCCTCTTGCCATGTTTGCAGTCTTTTGGGAAAGATTGGTGGGGGAGGAGGGTGTAAACCTGGGTTACACCTGGGTGTAAACCCCTACAGGCTTTAGGGTATTGTGTGTAGGCTGGGGGGCGGCGAGGGGCCGTGGCAGCGAGGGGCACGGCAGCTCTGCCCTCCGGCACCCCGCAGAGCTGGGCGAAGGGGGCAGTCCTACAGGGCAGCCATCCGGAGCTTCCCCGCAGGTTATCCCCCCAACGCGGGGGGCCGCAGCAGCTCCAGCCCCCCAGCGCAGCCCGTTCCCTGCCCCGCAGGCTCAGCTGGGGCTGGCTCCGTTCCGCTCCTCTCCTCGCTGCCCCGTTTACCTCTGCTATATTTACATGTCTATTTTATGATTTCAATTTTTAATGCTTCTGCTCTTTGAAGATGCTTAATGCTTTGGAGTGGAACATTTTCTTCTGAGTCCTGAGTGCCAATTGAGGACAGACCAATAAATCAACTAATAACTGGAACCTCATTTTCTGCTCCCGTGGCTGCAAGTTAACCCTCCTCGTGCCGCCTAGGCTCTCCCAGTGCTCCCCGTCTCCCTGGGCAGGACTTGGCTTCCTCCGCCGGGCTGGGCTGTGTCACTGTGCCTGCGGTCACCTGGACTGGGGGGGGACATCGAGGGCATCCCGCGCTCTGGGTGCAAACACAGCAAACGTTTGCGCGCTGCCTGTGCCGGCCCTGAGCATCCCTTGGCCGGGCAGAGTCCAGCTTTGGGGGTTCCCACGCTGGGTTTTATCTTAAATGCTGGTTTCCAGCTCCCACCTGCCGTCACCGCTGGACCGAGTGCCCCGTTGCTGGATGGTCAGCAGAGCTGGAGACTCACAAGGCTGCCTGCGGAGAAGGGAGGACCACGGTGGCTGGGGCTGGCAGGTCAGCTAGTGAGACCCAGGCTGTCCCCAACCCCCGGCAGCTCCTCAGGCTGGAAGTTATGTGCCAGCTCCGTGGCTCTGCGATGCTGCAAAATCCAGGACCTCTAACTGCGCTCTGCAGGAAAGACATCCGGAGAAAGCCTCCTCCCTGCCGCTCGCGCAGGTGCTCCGGAGCCTGGCAACTTGTGGTGGAGCCGCGGGATCCCTCGGGAAGGCATCCCGTCTCCGTTTCACTGGCAGCCGGAGCAGACGAACCTCCGGCGCAGGAGAACGTGCTCTGTGCTACGAGTCTAACAGAAAGCGGCAGATCTTGGGTAAATCTTCTTTCCAGCTATTCAGCCTCGCCCATCAGGGCTGAGGTCTTTCCACGCTGCTGCCTTCACTTGTCCAACTCCATTTACTGTTCTCATGCCTGTCAGTACCATCGCACCCTTTAAAGCAGCACCTGCTTTACCACCTCCCGTGGCAGCGAGCCCTGCAGGTTGCTCGCAGGGCGTCCGTGCTCCCCCTCCACTTCGCCCGCGCACGCAGACCTGCGTGCTTGAGGCTTCAGGTGCTACCCCTGCTCTCAAGATACCTTCCCCAAGACAGGCTGCCGGGCTTACCTCGCTGTAGTACTTTATTGCCTGTTGAATTATGAAAGTGCTGCTCGCATCACCTGGCAGGCAGCCACGGAGCTGCCTCTCTGCTGCTCTTTAACTCCTGCCTTGGAGGTGCTGCATGCATTAGCCTCCGCTGCTCTACATCTGGAGCCAGGCTGTGTCCGTGGGCTGCACGAAGGTGGTGTGCCCAGGGCCCTGGGGAAGCCCTGGCCGCCCAGAAAGCAGCCAGCCGTGGTCTCCGCTGCCTGCAGGCTGCTGTACTGCCGGGCAGGGCAGCGGGCAGGGGTGCAGGCAGGGCGGACCCCGGCGCCGGCGGGACGTGGAGGCTGAGCACAGCCATGTCCTGTGGGGAGCCCCGCTAGGTAGGGGGGCTCAGCACCGCCGTGCCCCGGGTTCCCCACCGGTGGTGGCAGCAGCATCCCCGACTCACCGCCCCCCAGCACTGGCCCACAGCCTTTGGCACGGCTGCCCAGGACAGGAGAGCGGGGCTTCGCGAGGCCCCACGGCCGCCTAATGAGGTGCTGAGGCTTCATTAAATGGTCCCCGAGACAGGTACGTCTCCCCTGTACGCCTCCACCGCCGCAGAAGTACAGGGCCGCATAGTAACAACCCCAGGCCGTGGCTGTGCTAGTGCTCCACCTTTTTTCTCCTTTTTTTTTTCAGCCAGGCTTCTCTTCAGTGCTGAGGTCTTGCTGGCAGGGGCTGGAGCCCTACCAGTACCGGTGCCTGGGTTCCTGCAGGGGCTGGGGCTCGGCTGCAGGTGCCTGGTGGCCGTAGGGGACCGAGATCTGCCAGGGTCTGATTCCCACTTTCGCTGTCAGAAGAGATTTGTCCCCGGGGAGCCCTCCCGGTGTTTGGCTCCGAGCAGCCTGGCCCCCGGCCAGCTCGGTTTTGGCAACCCAGGGCTGCGCAGGGCTGGCTGGCAGAGCTGCTCCGATGGCTCAGGCTGCCCGTCACCATCCCCATCATTCCCAGCGGGCACCGGGGAGAGGATGGGGAGGGAGCAGGGCCCTCTCCTTCCAGCCTCCATCGCTCTCGCGCTCCACTGGCCCGCGTTGTGTCTATCCATAATTCTAATGGGGTGACATGGTTACGGTTTCCGAACCCACACACCAATGCTTACTAAGGCAGGGTAATGCTTTCCCGCTCGTTAAGTGGCGCGGGCAGGAGCCACTCCGCCTCTGCCCCTTCCCCGCTCCTGCGTGGGGAAGCGTCTCGAGGCTGCAGCCTGGGAACGTGCTGCTGGGGGGACATCACCTCCTTCCCCTGCACCCTCGCGCTGTGCACCCGCGCTCTGCAAACGGAGGCAGAGGGTCTCAGGGGTAAAATGTTCCGTCGGAAAATGCATTTCTTCTTGGTCAGGCTGCACTACCAGCATCGGCGTGTGGCCACGAAGCAAACTTTCAGGTGGGAGTGTGTCGAAGCAAATCGTTCTGCCTTCCATCTGTTGGCAGGGTCCAGGAAATTCAGATGTATCTCTCTGATTTGACGTGTTTTGACTTTTACATTTTAATTTAATATCCAGGTTATATTTAACGTTTTATTACGGTTTGTGTTGGAGAAATGAAATGCTTTTTCCCTTACTGCAGCAAAATGCCTGAACGTTTCCCAGCGAAACGCGAGGGCTTGGATTTTTCTGCGTCCTGTTCTGTGGATGACTTTGATTCCCTGAGTTCGGTGCAAACCAAGACTTTTCATTTAGCGATCTCACACGGGCCGGATATTGCAGTTTCTGACAAATTCATTAATTTTCTGTTATGTGCACCCTGCGAAAGGGCACCTGAGTCCTGGAGCGGGTTCGGGGCGGGGGGGGGGCAGCGTGTCCTAGTCTGGCGTTTAGAGGTGCTGCTGAGATACCGCAGAGGAAGATTTATGGCTTTGACCTGATCGCACCCCCAGTGAACCCCCGCTTAAGCAAAAGGGAAGCGGAGCTGCAGGCAGAGCTCAGCGTGTCTTGAAACACTGCTGCTACCAGCGCCCGTTGGCGCTCGCACGTGCCTGTGTGTTTGTGCCTGCGTACAGGGATAAAGCTGCTTTCCAGGCAGGTTTTTTTTTTAAAAACCCACCAAGTGACAGCTTGCTTGCTGCTGGGATTGCAGGGCTGCCTGGCAGAGGCTCCATACCAGAACTTTGTTTGGAAGACGCTGCCAGCAGATAGCCAAACGCATGAGTACGGTATCAGCCGACAGCGTGTTCCAGCTTCCACCTCTGTTGGGGGGGCGGTTGGAAATCATCTCACTAATATATGTGTTTCAACACCAATTATCCAAGCCTCATTTGCTCTAGACTCACAAGACCATGTCCCATGACATCTATTAATTGCATAAAAATCTCTCATTATCCTAAATCTCCAGGATGCAGAGCTGGAGTTGCTCAGCCCAGGTTTTTGGGAGGGCACGCGTGTGTGACAGCGCGGGGCGGAGGATGCATCGCGTCTGTGGCGGGCAGGGCACGCGCGGCCACCGCCGCCAGCAGCGCCTGAGCCCTTTCAGGTTGGCAGCAGTCGCGTGTCTCTCCCAAGCCTCCGCCCCCCATTTTTTTTCGGAGTTGGGTGGTACTTTCTGTGTGGCTGATGATGGCTGGGCGTGGGGTGGCTCGGCGGTGGCCCCGCGCGGCGCGGGGCTACGCGATGGGAGCGGTGCCGCCAGCGCTCCGCGCCGTACGCCGCCAAGCACGAGCCACTTGCCTTCTCCTCGCCAAATACTTATTGTTCCTGCTTTGAACTTCTGCAAAGCGAGGTTTGCCAAGGCTCCAACATGAATCATTAATTAATTCCTGGAGGGGTTTGGGTTTTGGTGTGTGATGGGGAATTGCTTTGCTTCCTTTGGAAACGCCGCTCTCCGAGGGGGTCTCTGGCGGTGCTGGTAGAGGCAGGAAGCTCAGCAGGGCACCAAGAAACAGATTGGAAAGGAAAAGGCAAGTAAAAAGGGCTAAAAAGTCTCATTAGAAGAGAAAAGTACAATTAGTAGCGCAGCTTCAGGACTGTGGGGAGTAGAGGGCAGTAAGATCTTGCCTGAAGGCTGAAAACCCAACTGTTCCTTGTACGCCACATGCTGCAGTCCCCAGCCGCCCCGATGGCTCCCTGCCGGACTCGCTCCAGTATTTCAGTGCCTTGTCAGGCTGGGGAGCCCCAGGCGGGTCGGTCTTACGGTGCCGGAGAGAGGGAGCGGCCTCAGCCGTGGCCACGGAGAGCGAGCCTTGTCCCTGCGCCCCAGGGCCCAGGGACGGGGCGAACGGGCGGCGTTTGCGGCGATGCCCGGGCCCCCGAGTCTGCGGGAGCTCTTGCCATTTCCACCCTCTTGCTGGTTTAATAACTTGTTCCTTATTGACATTTTTCTTCTGAACACAGGGAAAATGCCAGCACGGTAATTGCAGTACATGTAAAGCAAGGCACCGTGCCGTATCCTCCAGATCATCTCCTTCCCCCGTTCCCCAGCTCGGAAGGCCCAGGAGGAAAAGAGCGGTGGCTTGGCTGGAGGGTGGGATCCAGGGCCCCACGCGTGCCGTGGGGCTGTCACCGATGGGTGGGTGGGGCGTGGGCACCGGCCGCCCCTCCACAGTGACTCGCAGGGCAGCGGCAGGGCTGGGAGTGACACCAGGACTAATTGCTCCACTAACAGCTAGACCAGCTGCCTCCAGGAGCACTTACATCTGCAGATATCTTGTGGTTTCTAATACCATCAGAAATCCCTCTTGCTCTCATGTTTACCAGCGTGCAATCACAACCCCTTGATGTCTGCATAACAGCCTTCCATCTCCCGGTTCCTCGCAACGAGTGACAGAGCTGTAACAATCTGGAAAGAGGCAAACAAGAAGCAAAACCCCACTGGGATCCAGGGAAAAATCTGCGTCCTGCAGGATGCACATCAGAAATGGAAACGCTCTTCCCTCCTTCCGCCCCAAAAGTATTCGATAAACAGATAATGTAAGAGATGTATAGTTTTGCAAAGCCACGGTAGCCACCTTTTTTCGTGCAGCAAGCCAGAAACTGTTTACTGCCTGAGCAGAGCAGAAGCTGTGATGTTGTAAAATGACAGTGCTGGGGAGCCATCTGCGTCTTGACTGGAGTCTGGAGCATGGGCTTGCTGCTGCAGTGTCTGCCATGGGTGTGTGCGAGCGCGCGTGTGCCGGGGAGATGTGCTGAATGCACACTGACTGCGCGTTCGTTCGTGCCTGGAGACACGAGAGCATGCGCTGCGCCAGGCGTGCAAGCTTGCAGGGAGGGCTGTCCTGTGCACTGGGCAAAGGCAACGACGGCCGTGCCCCCGTGTGCACCGGCGGCCTCCCCGCCTCAGCCTGGCTCTTTCTGTTTTCATCCTGGCGTGTTTCTCCTCCCGCCTTCATCACCCAGCCAAACCTCTGCACCCCACCAGCCTCCGGTGTCGCCTCCTGCGGTTTGATCGGTGGCACAAAACCACTGTGGTTTTCCTGAATTGCGCTGTCACTCACGGCAAGCGAGGACCCCCATCCATCCGCGCGGGTGCTGCGACCGGCGTGGAGCTGCGGGCTCTGGGCGAGCTGCTTTCCCCGGCACTCGGAGCAGGGCGTTTGTACGGGCGGGCTGCGCTTCACCGGGGCTCACCGTCCGGCTCGGAGCAACCCCGGGGTGCTGTCGGGTTCCGTCGGGGCGGGCTGTGGGGTGCTGGCTGGGGAGGGCAGGCACAGGGGGCGCAGCGGGAGGGTCTTCTCCCCTCGCCTCCTGCGACTCGCAGCTCTGGGTTTCAAAGCGGGGCGGTAGAAAAGCGGACGCCAAGCAAACAAGCGGGTCTGTAAGCTGAGGAGCTCGCAGGACAGCTCCGCGCCAGCATACGGTGAGAGGGGGATTTCACTGGCCCAGCACCGGCGAGGGGCGCGTCGGAGGGCTCAGTGCAGGCTGATTTCCATCTCATGGAATGAAATGGAAATCCATTTCTCACGGATTTCCATCTGATGAGAACCGCACGCGCCCTGGGCTCCTCCCGCTAAAGCCTCCGAGTCACGCCAGCACGCAGTGGCCCCTGGCTAAGGGGGGGATGATGCGCGTATGAGCGGCTGGCATTGAACTCCGAAACTCTGGCAGTCAGGTTNNNAACCTCTGGCAGTCAGGTTCTGCCCCGCAGCACGGCGGCACCGCTCCTGCTGCGGCCGGGGGCGTTTCTGGCAGCCCGTGACAGAGCCGAACCTGGCTGCTCTTCCCCCGCGGGAGGCCGTGCCCCAGCGCCTTCAGCGGCAGGCTAATCCCGCCGGGGCCCTCGGCCCTTACACACACCCACGTGTTTCCAGTGCCGGCCGGGGCCGTGCGGAGCCCCGCGTCGGTGCCCCACCTCACACAGGGCGCCGGGCCGCCGCACGCGTCCGCGCGCCCATCAGCGCGACAGCCTGGCGGCAAGGAGCCGGTCTGCAAGTCTCCGACACCACGGGTTCGGTCGGCAGCGTTGCATGCCTTTGTTTTGGTGACAGGAGTGGAGAAATAACACCCATGGGACAGAAGGGATACCAAAATTATGACATTGCCCTCTGGAATTGTTTCACAGTCAGTGTAGCTTTCCTGTCCTCTCGGTGGCATTTCACCCAGACATTGCTCAGAGGATCACTGTCTGCTATTAATCCATTTCTGTTGATGCACCGAGTAAAGTGCTGTATCCCCCCTAGCACCCCTGCTGTCCGCTTGGTTTCCGAGCAGCACGCTGCCACCGTTCGGGGCAGCGGTGCTTGCCTGCTGCCGTGAGCTACGACCAGCCACCGCCGGGCAGGATGGGGGTACAGCTCCATCCACTCTCCTGCTCTCTCGCGAGCTGCTCTTGAACTCTTGGTAATCCAGGGCCGAGTGATTATTGCATATATAAATTTATTTTCATTTCTTGTGATTGCCGCTGTGATTACATGATGTGCCAGGCTGTACTTATGCTGGCAGCGATCAGGAGCTCCAAGCCATGGCACAGTTTGTAGGGCCTGGCGTAGGGAGAGCGATAGACGAGCCGGGGCTGGGTGGGGGTTTGGTTGGGCCCAGCCCCACAGAGGGATTTCGGCCCGCGCATTCGCTGGGTTCCTGCGCTGGTGGGCCTGGGTCCTGGCCTGGGGCTGGGTGCGGCGCAGCTGTTTAGGACGTGTGAACCCGGGAGAGCTGTGGCCCCAGCAGCACGTCCGGCTCCCGACGTGCGTTTTGTTGGCTCGGTTCCCTTTCGCAGGCCCGGCGAGGTTGTCCCCGTGCCCTGGGACTGTTTGGTCCCAGCCAAGGTGGCTTTGCCTGGGCAGCCTGAACCAATTCCAAACTGTGCTGTCGCTTCTTTTTTCCCAACCTCTCCCATTTTCTATAGGATTACAAACTTTGGGCCGGAGTTACAAAGGTACTTGGGCACCTAAAGGTGGAGAGAGGAGCTGAGAAAGATTGGGCATCTACACCCTCTTCGCTTGCCCAGTAACCACCCATCTGCATTTTAAATGTCTTTCAGCACCGGGCGATTAGCGCCAGGGAAATCTAATTGTACGAGTAATTCTGTTGACTTAGTTACTCCTGTAAACACTGAGAGAATCAGCCCCCTTGTTACTCCATAGCAAACGCTTCCCAGCAGCAAATACAAACAGATCGCTCTTCATAGCGTACCATTTTAAAACAAAAATATCAATAAGGAGCGAAGTCAAAGCTGCGGTTTAGATGCGACAGATTATTCAGCAGAACCCGCGCGAACAATGGGGCTCCTCTGAGTACGGCAAGCGGCACGCACAGGCGTATCGCTTTTTCAGGTCACAAAAGCTCAATGCCCAAGATCAGTAGAAAACTAAGTAGAAAATGCTTTTTATAGGATTCAAATTCCAATTAAATTAGAGCAGATTATTCAACAAGAAAGCCTACAAAATGAAGTCTCGGTTTATGTATTGGAAAGCAAAATGCAAATATGTTGCTTTCCGGCTCGCAGGTTTTCAAACCAAAAGACAAACTTACTTTAAGTAAAAATGATTTCATTCAAATTCTGGGGGAATCGACTCAAGTAACTGATCCTCAACTGAATTATTCAGCTTTTTTATCAACAGACTTATTTCTTCCCTCTTTATTCGTAATTTGCCTATTCATAAATCCCACCGCTTTGTCAGTCATAAGAAATACTTTCCAGTAGCTTTGACAAAGCAAAAATGAGCAGGGAAGAGAACTGGCACATAAACGCTTCGCTGCAAAATACTTCCTTGCAACGTAAGATATTTTTCTCTTCCTGGAGCTTTAGTGCCAGCAGAAATCGATGCGACCATCTCAGCTAACCCTCCCCGCGCAGCGCTCGCCGCAGGGCTTCCGCCCGGGCTTTGGGGACGGTCCCCAGGCCCTGCGGCGGACAGTTTAGACCCGCGGTGGCCGGTGGCCGAGGGAGAAGCATGCGGTGGGGCCCCAGTGCCGCCGCTCCGCCCGGGGTCCCCGCTGGCACTCCTGGGGGAACAGCTTTGCTTTTAGAACCTCTGCTGGGGGCTGAAAGGTCCCACGGGGCAGCAGAACGGGCTCTTCGGTAGGCGGCTCTGTCACCTCCATTTCCTTTGCTCTGCCACAGCGGTATCTTCTTTCCAGCCTGCAATCGCCCGGCTTTGACTTCGAGCCGTTGGGTCTCATTACACGAGCTTGTGTGGGGCGCGGGCGTTTCTAGGGGAAACACCGGTGATCATAAATCTTTCCTTTTGATCTGCAAACATCAATCTCTGCTGATCTAAAGAAGACTCAAAGGTTGCAGTAAGAGTTGGAGTCAGAGGGGTAGAGCTAGATGAAAATCTCAGTTCTGTAATTTTATTAGGAATTGGGAAACATTTTAACAGGGGGATTAAACGTATCTTTAAACACAGAACTTGAAAAGAAGGAATGGATTTGTTCAACTGACACACAGGAGGCATTGTAGGACCTTAGAAACAATTTGTAAAACCTCATTAAATAGGAGAAGGCTCCGTGAATCCGTCCAGCTCTCCCGAAGAACTCTGAACCTTTCCGCTCACTCCGGTCCGCAGCCGTTTGCTGCGGCGGCTGCAGAGCAGTAACCTGCCTGCGGGCACCACCAGCCGCCGAGCTGCATCCCCGGGACCCCAGGGCTGCGGGGCGGGGTGGCAAATGCAGCCGGGGTCAGGGTCGCCCCCTGTTAGCGCTCTGATTCTCCCCACTTCTCCAGGCGGTGGGCTCGCCGTAGGGCTCGTGGTAGTGCGAGGAGTGGAAAGGGCAGTGGATGCCTTGGATCCGAGCTGGGACTTTGGCCGTGAGACGTGGTCTTCCCCGTGCTCTGGAAGCATTACCTCGTGTCCCTGCTGCCAAGTGTCTCCTCGCCCTCATCTCCTTGTTTCGAGGCATCACAGAAGAGAATCTGCGATGCTGTTGCCACGTTTCGCTCCCTGGAGAGCAGGCTGGGAGAGGAGCAGAGGGGCCGCGGGGATCAGAGGTAGCTGCCAGGGAAGCGCTAGCAGGGGGTGGCAGCTTGGACCCGGCATCCTTGCACCCTGCCGCGGCGTGCTGTGCCGGTGGCTCGCGGGGACACGCCACCCAGCCCCGTCCCACCCCGCTGCGAACGCCCCGCGCGCTGCGGATTTTTGCCTCCTCGGATGCGAGAGGAAGGCTGGAGCTTTTGGCAGCGGCACAGAGAGCAGCTGGGGTTTCTGGCACCCGGGGGGAGCTATTGAAGATGGTTTACGTGTTTGAGAGACACTTGGATACGTTGGTGCTGAGGAAGGAACGTGCCCCCACCTTTCTTCCCCCTTGTTCCTTGCGTGGGAGCGAGGGTTCCCCGCTCTTCGGTGCTCCAGCTGCGAGCGAGACTCCCCGTGCAAGGAGCCCGGGGAGCGCCAGCCCTTTGGCACGGCGCCGGGGCTCTCCCACCAGCCTCGTGAGGGTGTTTCCCAGCGCGCCGGCAGAGCAGCTCCGGCTGCTGCCGCCCTGCGGTGCGGTGGGGACCTCGGGGTGCGCGGTGGGGGACAGAGCCGGCGGTGATGCTCCCCTCGTGCAGAATGCAAGCCCTTCAGCCGCTGCTGCTCTGTAACGCTGTCTTCGTGCTGCCCGAGCCCTGTTCTCTCTGGTGGCAGAGCCGCGTGGGAGCTTCGGAGGTTAGCAAGTGCCCTGGGGAGAGGAATGAGGATTTGAGGGAGAAGGGCTCTCATCACCCCCCTTCCAGATTGTACTGGCCAGCTGACCCAGCTGCCGAGTGAAGCCCCAGTCCCTGTCCCCCTCGCTGTGTGATCTGCGCTCTGCGCCCACGAGGGGAGAGCCGTGCCGGGTGCCGCAGAGCCGAGGGGCCGGGATTCCCCCGGGATGTGGCTCAGCAATGCTTTATCAAACCCTCAGCGCTGGCTGAGCCGGTGGCTTTTAGGTCCTGCCTTGGACACAGCAAGGGCACAACGCAACCTTTGCTGGAAGGAAGGGACAAGGCGTGGAGCTGGGGCTGGGGGGAGCTGGGGAGGGAGAGGCAGAGGCGCAGGGAGATGGAAAGGGAGGCGAGATAACAGGAGGGGGACGCAGGGTGGTGGAGGGCCGCTCCCCCCATCCCGTTCCCCGTTAGGGCGGCTTGAGCAGCTCACAGGGTCCACTCCTTGCAGAGGGTAATGGGCTGTCTGCAGAGCTCTGCCCCCCCGGGAGGGAATGAGAAACCAATGTCAAATACATGTTTGAAATGTCAACAGAAGGGCCCTGCAAGATTGACTGCAGTCTCGTGAAATATTTAATTCTTTCTCTCCT
>VWZZ01005544.1:182650-208362 GCA_013399095.1 Psophia crepitans
GGCTGGCTCCTGCCCTCGCGGCTGCCCCTAACGGGGTGCCCGTTTGATCTGCCTCTTACTCATCGCTGGAGATGTCGGACGGTGCTTCGTTATCTCAGCCTCGTTTATGTCTATCAGCATATTTCCCCTTTCTGCTGCCTTCAGCTTTGCGCAGATGTCTACCGCAACGCNGGCCAGGGGGAAGCTGTCCGCACCAAATGGGATACCCTCTTTCCAGGCCTGCAGGGTTTGTGCTGCCCAAGGGAGAGGTCTTGCTTTCCCCGTGGGCTACCAGCATCCGATGCTGCGGATCCGGAGGGACACAGCTGTGTCTAAGCAGGCTGAGGGGGACGGGGAGGGCAAGAAAAGCATTCCCCTTATCTGCGCCCCGCTTAGCACTGTCCTCTGCTCTGTGCTCAAGGGCTCCCTGCCTCTCCATCTGTTTGGGGTCTGCTGCGCGGGGAGCCCGCGAACAGCCCGATACCCCTGGGCTCCGGAGGGACCCCTTCCCCTCGGCGGCGCTCACCGGCGCTGTAGCCCACATCCTGCCCGGCGTCATGCCGTCAGCACCCGAGGGGGACGGCTGATCCCGAGGGTCTTCCTCGCTCACCCTCCGTGGCACGGCTGGCACTCGAGGAGGGAGAGGGATGGATGTCTGCAGACGTGCTCACCCGGAGCCTCCTGGGCACTGGAGCTCAGCGGAGGCCCCTGGCGTCTGTTGTAATGTCAATAGCAGCGATAATCCATCTGAGGTCGTGTTAGCGAGACCAGAACCGGCTGAGGAAGCGTCTCCCCACCCCTGGAATTCTTGAGATAGAAAAGAAATGAGTTCCCACCAGCAACAGGGACAGAAATGTAAAATTCCAATAGCAGTAAAAGCAAAAAAAAAAAAAAGTCTTGGAAAAAACCCCCTTTTGATTCCGCTGAATAGGGTTTTTTAAAATAATTTCAAAACATTTTGATAGTTGCTTTTCATTTCTAGTGCTTTTTGCAAAACTATAAATTACCTTAGATTTATTAACCTAAAAAATTTATTTTCTTTCATTTCAAATGTGTCAAAAATGGGACATTTTGACCTTCCGAGCCTTTTCCCGGAATTTTTGTGAAGTGGGTAATTTGTCACAATTGATCCTTTTTTTGGAAGGCTTTGAATCTCAGCAAACTGGTATTTACTGACGAAAACACATTTAGCTGACAAATTCCCAAACCAGCTCTGTGCAGGCGGGGGCCGTGATTTCAGGTTTCCAGAGCTGGGTGGAGAAAGGTTTTGGTACGCGATTCGGAGCTTTCGCGTCCCGGGTGGGGACGCATCCTGCGGGCCGGTGCCTCTCACACCGGTACAGCTCTCCGCGCCTGCCTCGCTCGGGTTCCAAGCAGGGACGTGGAGCGGCGAAGGAGGGTAGTGTCCCCTCCTGAGCCCCCTGGGCCACCCGTGTCCCCACCGCGCTGGTTCAGCGCAGGGCAGAGCAGCTCAGAAACCCGCCGTTCCCTTCGCAGCTCCCCGCTGAAACCACAGGCGTTGGCATCGCTGGCATCCGAGCTGTTATACTCACTGCAGCGTTAAACCTTGATAAATGCCTTTAATATTTAATCGGTCTTTAAAAAACATAAATAGGCAGGATATTAAATGCAGCTCCTCAGGCAGAATACGGCGAGTAATGTACGTTACCCAGCCGCTCGTGCCGTGCTGCAAAATGCACTTAGTGCGGTTTGAAACCGAGGGCTTGGGGAGTGTTTCCTCCCCTCCTGCATCCTGACGGGAGCGGGGCTTCGCCGCCTCCGGAAAAGGGAGGTGTGCCATCGTTATGCGCCCTCCGCCGTGCCTCGGAGGCCACGTGCCCGCTAACGAGGCCACCAGAGGCCCTCCTGCTCCAGCCACCGCCGGCTGCCGCGGGCACACGGGGCTGGTAGCTCCGGCCGTTAAAAGCTGTTTCCTGACGGTCCGGCCGTTGTCGTGCCCGGAAAGCTCAGATGGGGACACGGCCACGGAGCCAGGTTTGGGGTCTGAGCCCCAGGGCCGTCAGGGCGGGCAGCAGCGGCAGCAGTTCGTCCAGCTGCGGCGCAGGGCGCGTCGGCTCGGGACCTTGCAGGCCAGTCCCACCTCCAGCTGCGCCAGGCGCTCGCCAGCCCCCGGCCCCAGCCGCCCCGCTGGCAGTCCCTCCCTCGGGCAGTCGGTTCCAGAGCCCCGCTGAAACGGGAGGTCCCCGTGCAAAGCCTGGGCCTGGCTGCTGCTGGGGGCACGTTATAAAGCGGATGTAGAGGCAGATAACCCTTGGGAAAACTAAACCAAACAAAACCCAGCCCCTGCTCAAAGATCTTTTGAAGTTCACAGGAAGTTCTGCTGATGTGCTGAGGGAAAGTTTAGGTTCATTAGGGAAGCTGGAGTTCAGTCGTTGCCCTCTACCCCCCCGAGCCAGCCGTCCTCGCAGGGGAGGTGGGAGTAATGCAAGGAGCATCCTCCCCTGCCGTCACCAGCGCGCTCGTCCGACTCCTTCAGCGCTGCCAGCACAAGTGGTGGGTGAACCTCCACGCATCCAGAGGCTGATTTTTCAATCAGACGAGCACTTGAGCCTCGCAGAGTTCAGGTCCTTGTCTCTCGGCTGCCACTCCTGCCTCTTCAGCGTGAACAAGTGGGCTGGAGATCCCGAGAGAACACGCTTCGCTATGAAGTTGCCGGTGCCTGGGGCTCGCTGGTCGGGGGTGGCACGAAAATAGTCGCTCTTCGAGCTCGTCTCCCTGTTGTTCACCCACAGCAGGGTCTCAGCCACCATCAGCTGCTTCTAAATACGGAGAAACGCTGCAGGCCTTGGGCAGCAGCGCCGGCGAGCTGCCACTGACCTCACGGGAATAACGACCCCGCTGCTGGGCGGCCCTGGAAGAGCAGAGACGTCGGGAGGGAGTGGAAGAGCAGCAGCAGCCGCAATAAACAAGGAGCGATCCGGCAGGGAAAGGCTTGATCCGAGGGCTGGGTGGCAGGTCTGCCAGGGCTTCTCCTGCGCAGGCTGTGGGGGGAACCTGGGGCTCCTTGGAGGGAAGTAAGAGGCAGGAGCAGCTTGCACCTCACCCGCACAGCGTTCAACCCACCGCGGCCGCATCTTCGTGTGCAGCGGGGAGATCCCTGCGTGGGACGGGAGCTCCAGATGGAGCGGGCGTGGGTGGCGTGCAAGGCTGGATGGGCCAGATCTCGCGGCGGGGCCGTGTCGTGCAGGACTGCCCCTGCTGCCTGCCCGGGACTGAGCCGGCTGCCACCCTGCACTGACCGGCAGAGCGGCGTTTCCCACCCAGAGCAGAGACGCTGCGCTGTGGGACCTGCTACACGCACGCTGGCCTGGCTCCTCCCATGAAGCTCCTCAAAACCTGCCCAAAGCACGGTGGAAGAAGGCACCGCTGTCCTGCAGGAGGACTCCCTGCCTCTTCCTTTCTCTCTTTTCTTCCGTCCTCCCTCAACTTTTATTCTCCCTCCTCTGCAGAACCAAAACAGTTTGGAGACTGCGCTCGGTGCCTGCCTATTACTCACAGAACCTCCTATCTCCCTGCTTCAGGATGCTGTCTGGATCCGACCAATTACCAGCTCCCTTGATGTATAACACCATAAAACCCTTAACCTCATTATAGAAAATTTCTTTTGAATGGCCTTTAAAAACCATCTCATTACACAGGAAGAACTGTAATTACCTTTAACAAGACAGAGATATTGTGCGAGCGACTGTGTTTGGGCTGTCAAAACAGCAGCGGTGGGAGTTCATCTCCAACTGGTTTCACCACAAGGGCAAACGCTTTGTAATTCCCTGCCTTAGCCCCGCTCTTCATCCAGCCCTCCTCCTGTCCCTCACTCCTCCTTTCTCCCCACCTTCACCGGGCAAACACAACTCCTCGCTTGGCTCCGCTTTCCAAGATAAAGCCTGTCTTCCCTGGGTCTCGTCTCAACGCGTCTCGTCTCTGCAGTCTGAGCAAAGCGCTTGCAAAGCCCGTCCCTGCTCCGAGACAACACGTGGTGGCTGCTGGTGTCCCTGCACTGAGGGTTGGCCTTGGCCAAGTGGAACCAAGAAGGAGGTGACGATGCGGCTCCCGGGACTTGCCACTGCCATGGCCTCGCGGTGCCGGGGCGCGTGGGGACGACACCTTTCCCACGCGAGGCCACCTGGGTTTAACGGGGAGGGCTGAATGCTGCTTTCCCTCCGCTCCCTTCCAGGGAAGAAGAAAAATGCCTTTTTGTAGGGCAAAACCCTGCCTCTGCGCCTTCCAGCTACAGCCTCCATTGACCTGGAGGGCAGGGGGCCGGCCCTGCACCCGTCGGGGTTCGGCTCTTTGCTGCCATGTCACAGCGCACCCACCGAGGGGGACCGGAGGGGCTGTTTTCCTTTCTCCACGCACGTGACTCAAAAGAAGACATCTTTTTTCCAAACAAAATTTTTTCCATCCCATCTGTCACTAATGTCAACGCACTCCTTTGCCCAGATCCAGTTTTACACACAAAAAAAACCAACAAAACCCCTAAAAATCTGACATTATTTTAGAAAAATCTGCGTACGCGTTGCCAGATCGGTGATATTTCCCGTTTCTCAGAAAGGAGCTGTTGCAGTTTTTAACCCTTGGTGCTCATCCCCAGGGGCTCCAGCACCCTCACCGGGCGGCTCTGCCCCTTCCTCCCTGCCCTCTCCCGGGGTGGTTCTGGCCATTGCTTCTTTATTTCTGTCCTTTATGATTTCTACCTCTAGGCTGAGGGGTGTTTTGGGGGCATGTTTTCATATTGACAAAGGAGAAGCAGAAGTTTTCTGCTCTATGGAGAAGGAGAGAGCAGCCATGGAGAGCCCAGCTGTCATCAGGCAAGCTAATTGTTTAAAAGCCTTAATTGCCCTAAGCAGCCTCACCTGGAACCTCCACCTGACCCTCTCCAACCACTGCTCAGGAGCCATATTTAAGCTCAGGGCTTGCCCCACTCACTCTTTTTCTAAGCTTCAAGATGGGTGGATGTGTCTCCAGCTCTGTCTCTTTTTGCTCCAGTCTGGGCTGCTCCTGGGGCCCCTGGACCTGCTTTGTTGCTGCTGATGGATGTGGCTACATGCCCCATCTCTGCCTGCTGTGTTTGGAGCCTTGCGCCCGTGCCCTGTTGGGGAGAGCACCCTCTGATCCTGGCTTGCCTTCTCTGACAGAGCAGCGGGCCCTGGCTGCACCCTGGTGCTCCAGGGAACACCTTTCTGAAGCCACCTGGTGAGTTTTTACCCCACAGTAGAGGGGCTGAGCTCTGGAAGGGCTCCATCTTTCCTACCACCTCCCTATTAGCAGCTCCCTGGTTGAGGTTCCTGGTGTGTCCTTTTGGAGCCAGACCTTCTCAATGTACTGTGCTCCTCATTCTGGGTGTGTTGAGGGCCAGCGTGGAGCACCAGGCTGGGCTTACAGGTGTTATCTACCTGTGGTCCTGCCCAGGATCTGCTGCTGTGCTGAGGGCAAGGCTCGTGGTGCCCTCCTAGGGATGGAGCCTGCGTCTGGATGGAAGGTTACCTCCTGGGGCTCACCCTTGCCTGCCTCCTCCCCAGAGAAGGCTGAGGGGGGTGCCAGGTCTTTAGGGAGGGGGTGTCATGCTTTTATTTCATGAGCGATGGCTAGGCTGGCCTGTGGCTGATGGAAAGGCTGTGAGTGAAGCAGCTGAGCTATTTGTGTGCTGTCCCTGCTGGGGGCACGCTGTGTTTGCCAGCCTGCCAGCGGGGCTGAGTTTCCCTTTTGCTCCTGGAGTGCCTCAGGGGAGGCCTGGACTTCAGGCAGTCTCCTTCTACACCTACTAAAGATGGGTGATGGTTGCCTTGGGTAGTTGCCTTCCCTAGCCCAGTGTGCCGGAGGCTCTGGGAAATGTTCTCGGTCCTCTCCCTGCCAGCAGCGCCCAGGAAGGAGCCTTGGGGTTCCCTACACACCATCTGTGACCATTTCTGCAGCCTCCCCCCACGCTGGTGTCTGTGGTGTAGGAGCACAGCCCTGGCGTGTGCTCTCCAGTGTCACGGGGTATTCATCGCAAGCATCTGCGCCAAGCCCCTCGCAGGGGGCTTTCCACGGACGGGCCCCCCTGTGGGAGCTGGCGTGCCTGCAGCGCAGGTCCCCACCACCCCGGGACCCTGAGGCGTGGGCTCTGCCTTGGGAGTGTCCCTGGGAGCCAGGTCCTGGTCTGTAGCCTGTACCCGCTGAGGAGCGTTCCCGTCCTGCTATAGCCGCCCTCCTGAGAGCGACTTCGCTCAGCCTCAACGTCTCTGACCTTTCCAGCGTTACGCGGCGGCACTGGCCGCCAGAGCCGCCTTCGGCGCCGCTCGCTGTCTAATGAGCCTGTGGGGATGGAGGGGAAGCGGGCAGCCAATAAAAATACAGAATATTGAAAAGGTCAGAGCTGTTTGGCGTGACACAGTAACTCACACACCTCCTCAGGCGTTGCGTCTCCTCTGGCTGCCAGCCCTGGCGCGGGGCTGCGGGGCTTGCCGCCTGCTTGCGTGGGGTGAAGCCTGGGGGCCGCGCTCCCGGGGCGGCGGTGGGCTCTGCCGGCATGCCAATACCGCCGTGACTTTGCAAGCTGCGCTGGAGAGCTCCTCCTCCAGGAGGAGTGTTCAGAAAGCGGGCTTTGCCTTCGTCTCTGTGAAGGCAGAGATGCCTCTGGGGTTGGGGCGCTCGCAGACAGCAAGGAACCGGGCAGGGGCAGCTGGTTGAGGTCGTTCCGGCGTCACGCTCTGGATCTGTGCCCTGGGTGCCGCAGGAGCGGCAGGCAGGGACCACGGAGCTCCTGGAGCTGGGTCCGGCTGGGTGTGAGGGGTCCCGGCTCACCCCAGGCTGCCAGCAGCTGAGGGTGCGTTTAGAGCCAGATGTGCTCGTGGCTTTTCCGTGCCTCTTTGGCAGCTCACTAGGAGGGGGGAGCTGAGCTCTCCTGCTCGCCCGTGAGGGCAAAGCTCTCCTGCAAAGCTGTGCTGATCTAGCAAATCAGCCCTGTCTGGGGGCAGGGGGGCAGAAGAGCATCCCAAAGTTCTGGCTCCACTTCTCCAGCATTAGTGCAGGGGGGGTGCCCCCCACCTCTGACCCCCTGCTACTTTTCCACCTCTGTCCCAGCACATCTGTTGTCTCACCCTCTGCCACGGGCCACCAGCTGGTGGGGACCTCACCTCTCCAGCCAAGGCAAGTTTGGTGGCCCTTTGCGGTGGCAGAGCAGGGGCCAGCAATCGCACCGTGTGCTTGGCTATGGAGACATGCTGGAGGCCTGCCAGGTCCTGGGAGCAGAGGGGGAAAAAGGTCTTTTAAAGCCCGCTGCTTTCGCCCCACCAAAGCTATCATGACGCTTCACCCCTGAAGGCTCCGTATCAGCCCTGTGCCGCAATGCCAGTTACTGGAAAATACGAAACGGCACTTTACGCAGTTCACTTTCCTGTGGGCAGGAGGCATTTGGAAATGACAATCCATTGAGCTTAGGAGTGAACATTTTTGAAGTGCTGGAACTGCAAACAAAGGAGCCGGGGGGGAATTCGGGGGGGTGCCAGGCAGGCAGCAGCAGGGCTGCGCACTGGCACAGCAGCCGGTCTGGCCCTGGACGCTGCGTTCCTCGCCGGGATGCTGGTTTCTCTGCAGACTCTGCACCCGGTGGCTGGGGCTGGCCCAGGTTTCTGGCAGAGGAGGCTGGTTTGTGCCGCTTCCTTTGGTTAAACGTGATGGCTGGTTATCCCGTCAGCTCCCCCAGCGCTCGCAGGCTCCTGAGTCCTGGCCGTGGGCACTGTAGATGTCTGCCCGGCCCGGTGCTTTGTACAGCCCTTGGCTTTGCTATTTCAAGGCCCTGCGTGGCGTCCTGGGGACAGTCGTTTGCGTGACGTGTAGTTCAGTAAATGTAATGTGTTGTTTTAGGGCTTTATTGCTTTTATGCAGTGCTAATGTTATGCTATTCAGAGAGCTCTGGTGTGTCTATTAGCGGCTGAAGTGGAGCAAAGGAAGGATGTTCTTCCTCTCCAAGCCCATCACCTTCCCCTCTTGATGCTCTCAGCCATGATATAGTGGTCTAAAGGAGACAACTTGTCTCTGTTAGCACTCGGTGCAAAACAGTCAATGGGATCGTTAGAAGTGACTATGGAATGGCCTCGTTTTTAAAAGGGATCTAAAATATTTGGCCAAACTCCCATTGGAGCACTTCCCACTTCTGCAAAAAAAACAACCTTCTGATGGACAACTTGTTTCTAGAGTTCCTACCAGAATCATGCCCTCAGGTTTGGGGTGGCCTCCATGAGGAACTGCAGGTGCCCATAAGGGCTCTGGCCAGTCTAGGAGGTGGTGTCAGCACCCTGCTGTCCCACACCGCTGCACCAAGGCGCTCGAGCTTACGTGTGTGCGGGTGCTCCCGTAACAAGCTGCTGCTGTTCTGGATCGGCTCTTCAGCAGCTTGCTGGTTTGGGCCCCCAGCAGTTAATAACGTAATACCTCATTTCAGCGTGAGGGCACTCGCTCAATCTGCGGCTCCCAGAATGTGCAAGTGACACAGATTGATATTACACGGAAAAAGTCAAGCTGCTGTTGCGAGATCAATAGATCATAACTTGGCGACATTTGTAAATACATCTTATTAGCAGTTCATATTTTGGCACTTTCCGTATATTCCTGCGACCCCCCCCCTCCCCGCTGTACCAGGGAGTTGCTGTGTGTGTGGTTGCTGATGGCATCAGAGGTCCTGTGAAATAACATCACCTGTGCTGGGTGCCACTTTGCGGCTTTTATCTCCTGGAGAATAAATACCCTGATGGAGAGAGGTGAGAGTGCTGTCGGTCGCTGTGGTGCAGGGACCCGGAGCCATTAGCGTCTCGCAGCCGTAACGGCGAGGGGCCGGCTGGGCACCTCGCCCCCAGCGGGCACCCTGCTGTTGGCATTGTGCGGCCCTGCTGTGACCAGCCTTAACGGAAAGGTGAGACTGGGAGAGCAGAGAGCTCGGAGGGGCTGTCCTGTCCTAGGCAAGGGCAGAGCTTTGTCGGAAGGACAGCACAGCCCCTGCGGGACCTGGGTCCACGAGCAGAGGCGCTGTGCTTCAGGGACACAAACCAGCACCCTTGACCGGCTGTGATGAGGAAAGGTAATGCGAGGGACCCCACTGCCAGGGCGTGGAGTGACCCTTCTCAGCCCCAGCGCATGGGACCCGTGCACAGAGGCCCTTGTTCGACAGCTTAAAGCGCCTTCCCTGAGGACAGGGCTCCACATAAAGGCTGAGTCTGTCCTGACTCCGGGCCAGGGTCTCCTGTAATCCCTGTGCTTACCTCCTCCTCTTCCCACGTGCGGCGGGTGGTGTCGGGCTGGTTTGTCTGTGTGAGTCAGGCTCTTTGGCGGTGAGTTCAGAGCTGAGCTTTGCAGCCAGCTGTAATCATCCCTCTTCAGGGCACGCACACGCGTGCGCGCACACCTCTCCCTTCGCATGTCTTGCTCAGCCTTCCCCTCCTCGGGAGGAAGCTCATCTCCTCCGCAGCCCTCGCCCATCAGAGCAGATTAGAGCAGCTCTCGGCTCCTCCTGTGCTGGGGAGGAACTGCCAGGATCAGAGGTTTGGATCATAGCTGCGGGGGATGATCCCTCTCCTGGTAAGCCTGGATGAGAAAGGTGGTGTGCAGCTATTCCGCATCAGCGGAGCACGCGGGAGAAGCTGCGCTTTCCTCTGGTCCCCAGAGTCAAGGGGAGCTGTGCTGAGTTCTGCTCAAATGGAAGATGCTTGTGTACACTTCTGTAAGCAATGAAGTGACTCAGGTTGCCCACTCAGTCTTCTCCTGCCACAGACTGTTCCCAAAGTCCCTCCGGATGTGTCTGAAGCATCCTAAATAAGACCTGTGCACGCTGTGCTCTGAGGTGGAGGCTGCACGGAGCTGCTCGGAAAAAAATAGGCCAGTGCTTTTCTCACGCAGGCAGGCATTTACAGAGCCTGTGCGGGAGGAGTGTGGGCAGGTGGCTAAATCAGAAGTGAGGAGCCGGCCCCTCCTTTGGCACCTCACCTGCCTTGCATGAAACGGGGACGTTGGGAAGGCTGGCTGGCTTTTTATGGTAGCTTTGTTGGTGGCACTGGCTTCATGCAGTGCTCCTACCATCCGGCAGAAATCACTAGAGAGAAGCTTTGCCTTTCCGAGTAGGATTCGCAGAACTGCTGTGTTTCCCCTCTCCTCCCAGGAAAATGAATGGCAGGACTTGCTTGCCTGCAGTGGGATTAGGGAATCAGCCTTGCAGGAATCCCTGCCTCGCTCCCCTGGTCGTTTCTCCAGCCAGGTGCCCAGGCAAAGCATCCATCTTTGTCTTCCAACCTGAGATGCTGTCTCTTTGCTAATTAAATGAGGAATATCATCTCTTCACATTTCTGTCAGATGACTTCAAATTAAAAAGGGACCTATAGCACCAAGAAGAACCTCATCCTCTCTTTGGGGATTGCCTCCCTTTTTATTTAAGTTTTTTGCGGACAGATAATTCCATCTGAAGGTCTCCTGTGATACTGCGGTAACCCTTGGATGCTATTCAAGTGCATCCTGGCCCCCGGCGTGTGCTCATTGCCTCCTAATTGCTCTAAATAAGTTGGGAATGATGAAATTAAAGTGCCATTGATATCAGGCAGCCCTGGCACGCTGCAGTTACAGGCATGTGAGGGAAGTGGACAGATGGGGAGATGTTAGGATAATCGGTATTAAATGCAGAATTTTACCCTGTTTGGGATCCCCATCTAAGCACAGTTCAACTTCTCAGCACAGTAAGTTTGGCAGCTTCCACACTGGTGCCCCAGATGAGCATTTGGCACCGGTTGGTTGTGTACAGGACATAAAACTGAATGGCCTCCCTGGGGATTCCTGGATATTGTGCTCTCCAGGGGCAAGGACAGGCAAAATAATCCTGAGGCCACACAACATCCCCAGTCTGTAAATCCTCAAGCACGAGTCCTTGGGGCAATGCGGTCAAACTGCAGTAGGTATGGGCTGTTGGGTCTGTGCTGGTTCACCAAACAGGCAGGGCTCGTCCTTATAATCACTGCACTAATCTGTGATGGGCTGACAGCAGAGGTTTGGCTTCTGGCATTGAACCCAGAAGGGAGAGCGGGGTGTCTTCCTACCCTGGGGTGCAGGAAAGCTGGCCTGAGACCCCAGTGTGCCTGGGACCAGCATCTGCCCTTCTGTCTGCTTCTGCCCTGCCTGGGGAAGCAGCCCTTGTCCCAGCGTGGGGACAGCACTGGCAGGGATGATGGTGTGGGAGATGGTGGGGCTGGGGGCTGCCCTGGGGAGAGGCTGGGATCTGGTTGGTGTCATTCAGTAGCTACTCACCTGGAAATGCTGATGCCTTTAGTTTCCTTTGCTCTTAAAGAAAAGAAACTTGCCTTTTAGCAGATGTAGTCAAAGAATGATACCTTGTTCTTGGCTGGCAGGGTTACTGTGTCCTGTAAGAGCAGGGGGGGTCTGGATCGGACCTGAATTTGTATCCTCACCGAAGGCAGTTTTATGACAGTCTGTTCCCAGCCAGAACAGACTCATCGTGTAACCCACAGGGTGAAATTTGTCCAAGTCATGGGGTGTGCAGACCAGCAGTCCAACACTCATTCCTGTGACTATCCCATCCCTGATCCTGCAGCAAGAGCTGCCCACATGTGGTAACACAATGGTCCAGAGGAGCATCTCGGCCAAAGACCCGGTTTTGGAGCGTGCAGGGGGTGGCTGGTCCCAAGACTGCAGGTGAGGATGAGCTCCACCAGCCTGCAAGCACTTGTGTAGCCTTACAGGTGTGTCCAGCTCTGATTGTGCAGTTAATAGTTTTCTGAAGATGGATGGCAGGTACAGCACAGCAGCTTTCTTTCCAAAAAAATGCCAATCATTTTAATCACTTACCTAAGATTTGGGTCAAATCCAGCCACCTGGCTTTGTGTAATAACTCTCCCAAGCCTTCTTGAGCTAGTCTTGTGAAGCATCAGTGCTACCAAGACCCTTGAAATGGATGGCTGACGTGGCAGCCAGCTGGCCTGCAGGACGGATGGCTGGTCACAAAGTGATGGAGAGTTACGTGTGCTCAGGCTGAGCCAATTCTATTCCTGTAACTGGCCTTGGCTGCGACTTCGGCTTCCCCACGGCTCATCGGATCCTCACCCTGTGACATGCTCACCGGGGGGCCTGTTACACAGGCATGGGGTTGAGGCAGGATTCCTTGCTCTGGGCAGCCATCCAGCCTCGGGGCTGATCTTTCAGAGGAGTTCGAGACCTCTGAATTCTGCACGTTGCACGTTTGAAGGCCAAAGGAGACAATTCATGAGCTCTGCAACAGAAGCCAGAAGTTGTCCCCTGCTGATTCCTTTGTCAAGTGCGGTAACTCTGGGCGCACTCAAGCATGCGGCTCCCGACGACGCAGGAGCTGCAGGGTCTTGGCTCCGCTGGCAGGCAGGAGAGGTATCTCCGTGAAGCTGCGGAGGAGCAGCCATCTGTTCCTAGCTGGGGTATTCGGAGCCATCCTTTGGGTGAGGGTGATCCCTGAGCTCCCGGGCTGCCCGGTGCTGCTGGTACCCTGCTCTGGCAGGGGCTGTGTGGGGCGGAGCAGTCTGTTTGCGTGAGGGACCGTGGGCACGGCTCTGAGTTTGCTCTCCGAGCAAACGTCTCGTGCTGCAGGAGGTGGTTACAGTGGCTGTAAATGCCTACAGGCAGGAAACACCCTGGGTTTTGAGGAGTTTGGGTGTTAATTCGTTGAATTAACTTTCTCAGAAGGATCTGCAAGGCGCAGGGACATGAGCGTGATGCCATTTGTGCTTTCCAGTGAGCGGACCAGGCTCCCTGGTGCCCAGCGCCCTGCGGTGCTGCTGTCCCGTCCGGGGTGCCCTCCCACCCATTGCTGCCGTTCCCTCTGCTGGGGTGGAAAGGCCCCTCCAGTCGCAGTCCCTCTGCAGTTGCGCTGGTGACCCAACGCGCTGAATTATTGACAAAAGCTGATGCGTGCGCTCGTTAGCACAGCGACCTTGAGATCCCCTCTCGGTGCACCCTCCTGCCTTTCTGCTGGCTGGGGTGGAGTTAATCCCTTTCTCCTTGTCTTGTGTGTGTGTTGGCTTGTCCATTGCCTTCGTCTGCTCCCCTCAGCCGCTCCCAGGAGGTGGCTTGGGCTGGGGTAGGTCTGTGCCAGCTCCCACCAAGAGCCATCCCCTCCCCTGCGGGGCTGAACACAGCACGGTGCATCCCTGGGCCTGTGAGGAGAAGGTCCTGCTGCTGGTCATCAGCAAACGAGCTGGGCACTGCCACAGCACCGGGGGGGAGTGGAAGCGCCGGGCACGGCTGGCTCGCCCGCGCAGGCGTGCTGAGTTTTGGCCAGTGCTGGAGTTGGCTGTTCCTGCCGGGCAAGCGGGGGGAGGAAGGAGCAGTGCTGGGTGGAAAGCCGTGGGGAGCTGGGCTTGGCGTGGGAGGAGGAAGGAAGCTGTCACCCCGTACAACCCCTTTTTGGCAGCTGCCGCCGGCTTGGCTCTCATGGGCAGTAAAATGGGCAGAGCAGGTATCGGGGCTTGTTCTGCCACCGGGGACTGCCCGATGCTCTAGGCAGCTGCTTTGGTCCATGCCGTGCATGGCCCTGGCAAGGCTTGACCTGGGGGGGCTGCCTTTCTGGGGAGCAGATCCCCAGGGTTTGCTCTAGCTGAGCGCTGTGCTGGTGGTGCAGCTCGTCACCAGGACTCTGCTAATGGGACCAAGCTTGAGAATCCCATGGGCTTTGCATCGCCTGCAAACAGGGCAGGTCTCAGACCCTGTCTGGCACGGAGCAGAGCAGGCTGCTCCCGGTCCCTGGGGGTGTCCTGGCACTGCCCTGCAGGACAGCAGGTGGAAGGCAGGACGGACTTGTTGTCTCATCTCCTTCCCTCCTGGCTGAGATTTTGTGGAGCCTTTCACCCAGAGGTGAAGTCACTCGCCGTGACCACCTTTAGCAGCTGCTTCTCTGCATTGTGGGTTGTAAATGTCCCCTTAATTTAGTGCCTGCAGTGCACTAAAGCAGCAACCTTAGCACAGCCTCTGCATAATAACCGCACCGGCTCTAGCTCCTCTGCTCTGGCACAAGGCTGCTGTCCTTGACTGCTGTAGTAGCTGATTGTCCCCCTCACCCCTGGCTGCCCCTGCCCTATGCCTGGCCGCAGCCAGGTCTGCTCCTGGAGGTGGTGGGGGCTCCGGTGCCTCTGCACTGGGGAGAAGGACAGGGGCAGGCTGGGCACGGCAGCAGGATCCTGCCCCCGGGGTCAGAGGCGCAGCAGGGCTCCCTGTGCGGCTCTGGGTCCTGCCCCATCCCCACCCGAGCAGGCGCAGAGCTGGGCGCTGAAGCGTCCTGCTCCTCCTTGCTTGCCCCAGGCTGCCCCCCTGCCCCAACACCGGGCCTGCCCACAGCTTCATCTTGCAAGGTAACTCCCGTTAAACAGAGATATTGAGCTTAGTGCAGCCGGGCAAGCCATGGGGCGGTAACGCACTCCCTTCCCAAACGTTCATTTTTCAGCTAAACTTAGTAGTGAAAGGTGTGTTTTCTGTTTCATAGAAGAGAATAACGGCTCTGACCTTGAGGAGAGAAATGATGAGGGTTCTGAGTTTCCCTTCCTCTTCTGTTGCCATTTTTCTTGCAAAATATTCAAGTTGAGAGGGATTTTTTTGCTTAAACAATTTATGCCCAGTGGATAGATTTATTCCGTTCGGCTGCCAGCCACAAGAAAGCCCCGTTATTCCCTCTGGCATGGCTTTTTTCCCTCAATACTCATAAATACTCTTTGCTAAATCTGAGTTTCTGCTCTTTGCTAACACGAGGGACCAGGTACTCCTGCCCTGTTCTGGACGCTGGGTGTGCCTCCTCGTAGCCACCTTGCCTCCTTTGCTGGCCTGGCCCCAGGTATCCCAAGGGGTGCTCAGGACCTGTTCCTACACCTCCCTCTCTCCCCCCATGCCTGATTCCATTCTGTTCCCTCATTATTTCTGCCTCTGCGGGATAAAGGCTGTGTAAAACTGCTTTTTTGGAGTGTCCTGGCACCAAGAGGTGTTTTGGAGGCAGCACTTCCAAATCCCACCTGGCTGCTACCTCCCACACCTCTGCTCCCAGCCAACACCCTGCTGTCCTGCGTTTTAGCAGGAACTGGGCAAAAAATGGATTTCCAGGCTGGCAGGGTGGGTTAGCATTGTCCCTCGGAGGGAGAAGGGGAAAATAGAAAGGTTTGGTTTGGTTCTGATTTATTTGTATGAATGTAGCAGAAATGGGAAGCGTTTGGGCTTGACAGCAGAGTTGGTTTGGGTTGGGGTAGAGAAAAGAGGAGATTCTTAAAATGAAAAGTAGGCTGGGGGGGTGGGGGAAAGGAACATATTTGCTTTCAAATACATCAAAACTGGCCATTTTTAATGCTGATAGATCACTTAATATTCTTTTCTGAAACCCCTCTCCACGTGACACGGCACGCTTGCCAGGGCTGGGGTCGCTGCAGCAGCGTGGCTCACCAGCGAGCTGGGCTGTGGCAGCTCCCGAGCGGGCATGGACTGCCAGCCAGCCCGTCACCAGCGGTGCCTGCCTCAGTTTCCCTCCCCTCCCTTGCACCCCTTGCAGCTCATCCGTGAGGCTTGGGGAGCTCTGCCTGCCGTGTCCCTCCTGGGGTGGGCTAATGCAGGGAATCCATGTGCTGTGGCAGCTCCCTGGCTCTCGAGAGATTTAATTGAGGTCTGGACTTGAGACCTCGGAGCTCACTGCAGCAGTGAGCCGCAGAGGTAGCATCCCTTCCCCGACAGGCAGCTTGCTGGCTCTCTCTAGTGCTTTCCATTTCTTTAGAGCTCAAATTTTCAGCCTCCTCACCTCTCCGCTAGCACAATGTTTTAGGAACAGATGGGCTTAATTTCCGACTGCCCCCCCCCGAACTTGGGAGGAGGTTGGAGTTTGGAGCAAGTCTGCCTCTTGTTCCCTGTGACTCCATCTGGCTGACTCCTGCCTGCGGGCAGCCGGCTCTGCCCTGCGGGGCACAGCCTCCCGCCCAGGGCCGGCAAACCCCCCCTGGTGCCAGGGAAGGCTTTCTCTCTCAGCAGATAGATCTGTCTGTGTTACTTAGCAGTAGCAAAGGCTGAGCACCGTCTTACAGCTTTTTGCTGTTGAGATGCTTAGTCTAAGCTTCATCTAATCCTCTTTCACCTAGCAATCGGGCCGCTGATCTCGGGGAAGCAGGTTTCCCGACCCCAGCCTCGGCGTGCTGTGGTGTGTGCTCGTGCTGGAAGAGTCACGCTCCTGCGGCACCTCGGTGCCGCTGCCCCTGAGCTGAGCCAGAGGCACAAGGGAAAAGGAAACGAACCGAGGTTTCTGACCCGAATTCTGTACCTGACGTGTGGTTTCAGACTTAGGTGTCAGCTCTTGTTTTCGTAGGATTTTGGGGCGTGTGATTTCCTCACCAGGCTTTTATAACCGTGGCTCTGGGCTGGATTGCAGGTCTGGGGGTTTTGGAGAACATCCTCCTGAATCTCACCCCTTTTTTGCTCCTCTCTGCTGCACGCTGCCAGGAATCCTGCAGCTCTTTGGGAGCGATGGGAGTCAGGGCTTGGCAAGGAAATTCAGGGGTCTGGGTCAGCACTGAGGGGTAGCTTGGGAGAGGAAGGGAGCGATGGATTAAAGCAAATTTAAAATATTTCCATTCCCTTCTGCCATTGAGGCCCTGAGTTTGAGGCAGAATTGGGGTCTGGCAGACGCTTGGGCTGTGACTCTGCAGTCAAACCCCGATCCCTGCTTGCCGAAGGCGCGTGCGTGTGGTTCCACGGGCTCATTGCCCTCCAGCTTCACAGCGTCACCCAGCTGGGGGACAGGCCTCGCGGTGTAGGGACGGAGTGACTGGCGATGGTCCTGGCACAGGGCAGTGGTAGGGACTAGCACCCAGGACTGCCCTCAGGGCATGGGAGAGGGGCCGTGAGGTTTACTGGTGAGACCTGATCAGCCATGAGCTGGTTACCAGCTGGTGGTTAGAGCTCATCGCTGGGATCTCATTTTGGCCAGCTCCGGGATGAGCGTCGTCCTTCCTCGAGCAAAAGTTGTCAGGAGGCAAAGCCTTCCTTGATGCCTCCGATGGCTGTGGGTGGGAGGGAGCAACCCCTCCTGGGGGTGCTCTCCAGCGGGGCTGGTCCCTCGGCTCGGGTCTGCTGCTGGTGTGGTGCTGCAGGAGGTCTCCTGCTTAGCTGTTGTGTGGCCACTGGCACAGAAAGGCCCGTGCTAGTGAGAAGATGAGCTGGTGCACCTTGAGAGCCGGGTGAGAGAGGGTGACAACTGCGGTATGGGGCAGAGTGTGGTGTCAGGGAACAACCTGGCGCTGGCGGCTGCTTGCTGCCACCGCTTTGCCTTGATCCCTTGGCTGTACCGGGCCCCAGCCCCAACATCTCCCCCCTCTGCTGCCCAAGCTGGATGTTTCTCCCTTCAGCACCTCACGTTCTCCCCATCCTCCTGTCTTGCAGGGCTGCGTGTCCAGGGCTGAGCGAGGTGCCCCGCTGCTCTGCGTTGGGTCCC
The DNA here is from genome assembly GCA_013399095.1 of Psophia crepitans. Classification (NCBI taxonomy): domain Eukaryota; kingdom Metazoa; phylum Chordata; class Aves; order Gruiformes; family Psophiidae; genus Psophia; species Psophia crepitans. Next base: position 200,097 of record VWZZ01005544.1, read on the forward strand.
ATGAGACAGGCAGGACCACCCTGTCCTTCCCACCCGGGGCTGCGGCACCCCCCTCTCCCTCCACTGCACGGGAAGCCCCTCCAGCACCCACCACGAAGCCGCAGAGGTCTGCTGCCACGGTAAGTCCCCGGGCTTTTGCTTTCCTTTCCCGGGCCGCGTGCGCAGGCCTGCGAAAGAGGCTCGGAGGGAACAGCGTATGCGCCGAGTAATTCAGGTTCCAGTCAACAGGAACAGCTCACGAATTCAGGTTGTATTTAGCAAGTGGTTTTGGCTGGGGAAAAAAAGTGAAACACTGAAAAGTTTCGTTTTGACATTTTCAAAATGAAACCTTTCAGCCATCTGTTTCGAGATGACATTTCATTTTGAATTTTTTTCTATTTTTTTTTTTTCAGTGGAGGGGGGGAGCCACCTACAAACAAAACCAAAAACCACAGCGTCACTTCAGACCAAACAAAATGCTTCGTTAAGCTCCAGATTATTACTGGGGCTTTAAAATTTGGCAATGAAAATAAAACACTTAATCAACCTGAAGAATTTGACCACTAAAACAAAAAGCACGCACCCACCCCCCCCCGTTTTCCCAGCCCAGATCCTCGGGATGTGTTGCTGTCAGGGTTGGAAGCTGGAGGAGCAGGGGTCGCGCCAGGGCTGCGGGGCTGGTGGGCAGCACGGGGGAGCTGGGGCAGCCCCGGCAGGCGGGAGGAGGGAGCCCTGCCCTCGGCAGCGCAGCGAGCGGGGAGGTGGTGGCCGCAGAACCTGCGGGTTATTCGCTTTGTGAGCGCGAGGGAGTCGGAGCTGCGAGGCACGTACTACGTGTCGTTGGGTTTTTTGAGTGAGAGCTTGGAAGAGCCTGTGGTGGCAGAACATGTTGTACCAATGACTTCGGGGATGGCAGGAGAGACTCTGTGGGAGCTAATTTTAGCTACGGCAGAAAGCTTGTGCCTGCGGGGAGAGCGCGCTGTGCTGAGCCCACCTGGGAGCTGGCATCCTCCTGGGGATGGGATGGAGCTCCAGGGCTTGGGGCGTGGTGGTGGCCACTGGCACCAGTGGCCAGACCTGTGCTGGGTGCCACAGGTACGTGGTGGGTCCCACCCAGCCCTGTTTGCTCCCTGCAGGGTAGTGTCTGTGCCTGTTATCCTGTCCAGTGTCTGAGACAGCACAGTTGAAAGGGGGAATCAGTGTGGCTCTGAAGGGACCTTCTGGTCAGCCTGGAAGGTCTTTGCCCCTCTGGGTCAGGGGGAGCAGGAAGGAGGGGAGGAAAACAGGTGGCTGGTTTGCATGGCCAAAGCATGGAGGTGAAGGGTTCAAACATGTCAGCGTGTTTTGGGACCAGAAAATGTAGTGAAGTCGCAGGAATGAGGGAGAGCCCCATCTCCCAGCAGCACCCTGGCCTGCAGAAGATCGGTTGGGCACTGCGAGGGCCACGAGCTGCCAATGCAAGGCAGAAGTGGCTCGTGGTGAACAAGACCCTGCCCACGGGGCTGCAGGAGAAGCCTGCATGGGCTCCTCTTGTCCCTTAATGATGAGGAGGAGATGGGCTGACCATGCTTGCCAAACCCATCGCTGAGCACCTGGGTCGCCCTTCCACCATGCTCTTAGCTGAAAGGTGAAGCTGCCTAATTAGAGAGGCTGCCCTTGTCATTTATGACACCCCCTCCACCCCCAGTTTATCCCAAATGTGACCTTAACAGCCACGTTGCAGAGCTGCTGGATGGGGAGGCATGCGCTGGAAGGGAGATTGCTGTGCTTGGTGGGGGCTGCTGGACACCTCCCTGGTGGGAAGGGCTGTACCTGCCCCTTGATGGCTTCAGTAGGAAGGAGGAACTGTAGGGGGAGAGTAGGAGAGACCCAAAATCGTGCCATAAACAGAATCTGTGCCGCAGCGTGGGGGCTGCAGGAACGCAGCCTCCGCCGATTTCCTAGGAGGAGCGTGCTGCTGGCGTGTCCCTGGCTCCGAGCAGCCTGGGCGTGCAGGACTCCCACTCCAGCAGAAGGCTTCAAACAGAGTAGCAGGCAGGTGGCCTGGTATGTGGTGGTGGGACAGCAGGCGTCTGAGATCCGTTCTTGTGTGCTCCCTGCGCTTTTGTCAGCGCTAGCTCCCTGCTGGAGCGGTACAGGCCTGCTGCCTTTGTTTGCAGGCAGAAACTGGCTGCTCAGAGCTGTGTGAGATCAGAAGGGAGCAAGGGTGGTTGCAGATCTCAAATCGGTGTCTGGAGGGGACCCAGCTGTGCCCAAACCTCTGGCTGCTATTTTGCAGATGGCCATGAACGCAGGGTGTGCTGGGGAGGGTGGTGGCACCTTGTCCCTGTGGCCCCCATGCCAAGTGATCCTTGTGGTGTGCCTGTGCTGGAGCACAGCTCAGCTTCTGGGTGCTTGGAGCAGGGGCCAGCATCCGGGACGTGGGGCTGTGTGTTCCTGCGCATGGAAGATGATGGTGGTTATCCCTGGGCTGGAGGAAGGGGGTTTATCCCACAGGGAATCCCTCCAGCCTGGTTTGGAGGGTCTTTCCCCAGGCCCTTACTGGAAGCCCCTGAAACCTGCTGAATCATTTACCTTTGTTTTTGCATTTATTCCCATCTTTCATCCTCCTGTGTTCATCTCTCCCTCTTCCCCCCCCCCTTCATCTTTATCAGTAGCTAATGAAACAGGCAGGGAGAAACCCAATTCGTACAGTAATTAAATTTACTTAGTGGGTATTCAGCTGGAGTAATGAGAAGTTTAATTCAATGATTAGTTTTTTCTTTCATTAATTAAAAATGGAACAACGGTGCAGTTACAGTGGGCTGCATTGATCCTCCTTGTGGAAAGCTGCTGATGGAGGAGGAAGGAAGGCTTCTCACTTTTTCTATCCTCCCTGGATGCTCTCCCCACACAGAGATGCCTTTATCATCCCCTGTCTCTCAGCTGATCCCTCTGCCTGGTGTCCCCAGCCCTCTCTGGGTAAGGAGTGCATGGGGCGATGATGGAGGAGGGTGGTAGAACAGCCCCCCACGCAGGTCCTCTCCCCAGTCTGTCCCCAGAAGCAGCCTTTCACCTTAAAAAGGACTTTGAAATATTTGCTGTGGGTGGAAGATTGAAAAGCAGATCCCAGCCCACAAGAAGTTTGGGATGGGAGAGTTGTTTTCTTTCCCAGCTAAACAGATCTTGATCCGTTTAAGTGTGTTAAATTCATAAACATGTTTTTGTCATTTGAAATAAGTGATGTGAAAAAGCAAAAAACAAATAAACCAAATAAGTTGTTTCCCATTTTCCAACGCTTTCCGCAGGCTTTTGAGCAATGTTAGGACCTCAGATGGCCTTTGTGCCTGGTGGGGTAGGTTGCGTTCCCCTAGAACAGAGGCACCGGTTTGCTCCTAGTTTTTCCAGGAAGGTTTGGTTTGGTAGCTTTCGGTGGCTGGGCAGGAGAGAAGGCGCTGCACCCCCCTCGCCTGTACCGTCTGCCCCACGCGTCTCCCAGGTCGTCTCTCTGCTGCCGGTGTGGGGACCGTGTGGTGGTGAGAATTAGCCAAGGGCTGGGGGAAGCGAGCGCCCGGGTCTGAAGTCAGCAAGTGCAAAGGGCGCTCAGCACCCCGGCAGTGAGATGGGCGTGCTGTCCTTGGGTGTCCTTGGGCTATCTCGGGTGATGAGTGCTGTGGAAAAGCCAGCGGGCAGGGGAGAAGCTAGCGGGGAGGTGAGCGCGAGGCTGGGCTGGGCTCGCTCTGGGGAGGGTGGAGGGGTCAGCTTGGCCAGCCGGGTTTACGGAGCATCCCCACCGGCAGGGTGGGACAGGGCCGTGGTCTCCGTGTGCTCCTTGGCTGGACTGGAGCTCCCGGCATCGGGCATGGCCTGACTCGTCCCCCAGATGGGGCTTTGCTCTGGGCAGTGTTTGGGGCTGTCCCTGGCTGTAACACAGCATCTCCAAATCCCAGTGCATCTACGGGAGGGCCCCCAAACGCCCCAGGTCCATGGGATGCAGTGTCCCCCAGCCAGAGCCTTGTGCCCCACCGCTGGGACCCAGAGCTGCGAGACCCTTCGGCAGCTCTGAGTTTTAGCGGTGGTTTGCAGCCCCTGGGCTGTGTGAAGCATTTTATTGCTCTGCAAAACCTGGAGCCGCCAAGGCTGGGGTACAGGGGTGCAGCCTGGGTCCGAGGTGCCCTGGCAGCACTGCCTGCTGGGGGGGGCTCACTGGAGGCGGTGTGAGCCCGTGCTGGCCGGTGAGTACATCTGGCCTTGCAGACAGCTACAGCACTGTCTTACAGCAGTGTCTTGGAGGGCTTTTGCATGCAGCTGTTTCTTCAGAGATCGCTGCAAATGATTCCCAAGTGCTCTGGCCCAAATCTGTCCCGGTAGCTGTCAGCAGCTCAATGCTCTGCTTAGCACCGGCCTGCTCTATTTCCATGGCAAAATGGCTTCTATTAAGCACTTCATTTTGGTCCTTTCAGCAGTGGGTCCACTAAATTTTGGTAGTTGTGTTTTTCTGTCTGTTGCAGGCTGATTTATAGCTTCTAAATATCAGCTCCGATGAAGATTAAGCTCGGCTGAGCTCAGGTTTTGGGAGGGAGAGCGGAAAAGCATTCACCGTTCTTTAATTCTCTCCCGCTCGCCTCTCAAACGCCAGGTTTAAAGCCCTAATTGCGATATCATTCTGCCCACAGTGCATGAGTGGGAAGCAGAGGAGAGGCCAAAGCCCGGCGTGCCCCTGGCATCCGATCCCCCAGCATCCTGCCTGCATCTGACCTGGGTAGGTGGCACGCGGGCTCGGGCGCTGTTGCGTATGACACTCGCGTGCCTCGGTCGTGCTGAGCCCGGGACCGGACTGGTTTCCGCTGCCGTAAGCGTGGTAGAAATGCCTTCCCCCCTGGTAAGGGGGGGCAGCTCCCCAGCCCTCCCGGGCTGTGAGGCAGCGCAGCCTTCGAGCAGGACCTGGGGCAGGCGCTGCCGGTGTGTCTGGAACAGGTAGGAAACGTTCAATCCATCACGCCCGCGCAGGGGAGGGGTTTACTGGGGGTGGGGGCATCCCAAATGGGGATGTATTGTTGCGGCGTTGCGAAGGGAGAGCTTTGCCATGGGGCTGTATGGCTTTGCTTGGGTGGGCGGGTTGGCTTTGCTTCAACTCGTGTTGCATGGGCAAGGGCAAACGCTGCCTGCGTGGCGTGAACCGGACGGCGCAGCGTGGGGGATGCTGGGCAGAAACAGTTTCATCTTCCAGGAGAGGGCAGGCGAGAGGGTCCGCTAAAGGCGATGTTTTCTGAGATGTCTCTGTCACTGTCGCACGGCGCCCGTGCACTCTCTGCCGACTCAGCCCTCCTTCCAGCGCTCTTGCCGGGGCAGTTAAGAGATGGGAGCCGGTTTCAGCTTGTACTGTACATACAAATCCTCAGCTGAAATCTGTGAGCTGTCAGCTTGGTGCAGGCGATGCGTGAGACAGCAAACATCAGAGCTGACTGGGCTCAGGCAATTTCCCAGGATGTCAGTCCTTGGGAGAGAACAAAGGGATCTCTCTGAAGAGCAGAATTCAGTTTTCTAATGAAAAAAAGAAAAATTAGGATGATTCAAGCCTCTTTTATATGCCAGAGCTGGGGAAAGGAGTCGTTTGAATTGGGTGTGGTCCAGGTTGGTACGCGACGGTGGGGTGCACTGTGGTCTCTGCCACTGGTAGGGACACCTCTGCTTGGGGCAGGGTGCAGGGGCTGGCCCGGACTGCCCAGGAGGCAGTGTCCCACGCCTGCAGCAGAGGCAAGGGACTTGAAAAGGCAAGGCAGAGCTGGCTTTCATACTCACACATGCCCACAGATATGTAATTTCCCCTTTACATCACGTCCTTCGCTCAGAGCAAGGAGCGGGCTGCATAGGCTCCACATGATGCATGCAAAAAAGGGACCTGTGTCCTCACCTTGCCTCGTGTTTCTGCACGAGAGGGGCCGGCAGAGAGGTATTTCCAGCTTCTCAGGGGGGTATTTCTGGCTTCTCACTGTTTCCTGTTTCATGGGAAGCAGGAATGAACCCAGGCACCTGTCCCTCCCCACTCCTGCAGGCCCGGGGAAAGCTGTATGTGAAGGATGCTCGGTCAGAGGAGTTCCCACCGTGTCAGGGCTGACAGAGCAAGCGGAGGGACCATGGAAATAGCAGTTTTCTGTCAAAACACCTTCTCAGCAGTAAGCCCTGAAATGCATTTATTCGTAGCAGTCTTCTATCAAAATAAAATTCTGCTGGGAAGTGGTCGTGCTGGTGAAAGTCCTCCCTGAAAAGCCAAGCGCTGCGAGCCATCGGGCTTTGGTTGAGGTCCGGGTGTTGCCTGCCAGAGCGCCATGTGCAAAAGTTGAAGATTTTTCTTATGAACAGTATTTAGAAAACAAGGTCGCTTTGGTTTTCTGCCTGGTCTCTCCACTAAGAGCGAGATGAGGGTGGCCAGGCGCCGTGGGTGATGGGGGGCAGCCTCATCTCAGGCCCTGGACGCCCCGGCGTCAGGGCACAGCCCCTCACCCTGCCCAAAGCCTGGGGCGAAGCAGGACCCGGGCTGGGAGGGGGAATCTGAGCCTGAGGATCCAGCAGATGTGTAAGCCCTCTTCCCCAAGGAGACCGCGAACCCTGGGGCTGGATGATGTGGTCAGAGGTTTTATTTAGTTCTGAGATAGAGCCGAACCTGAGTGGATTTTTAATGCATGAATTTTTAGTGTTTAAACTGAGCAAATCTTTGAACCTCTGTGGTTTCTGAGGGATGTTTCTCTTCCTCTCTGAAAGCATGTGCCATAAATGCTCCCAAAAAATCCTCCCCCTCCTCTCGGCTCTTGCTAGCTCTGGTGACGCAGTCAGGCTCGCAGTAGGTCAAGGTTTCTGCTGAGCCCCAGTGTCCCGGGAGCATCTTGGGTCTGGGCTTTTTAAAAACAGGTTTGCAGCATCAGGGTTATGTCAAAAGCAAACAGGGGCACCCCAGGCTCCCCACCTCGTGCTGCAAAGGGCCAGAAGCCCCTTGTGCGGATGGCCAGGAGCGGGGAGGAGGACTGGGGGGACCTGGGGCCGGGTGGCAGGAGCCCATGGGGAGAGGAAAGGGATGGTGGCTCGTTTACCAGCAGGTGCCTGTCCTGGGAGCAGGCTGCACTCTGCAGGTCAGGGCTTGTTTGGGAAGGAGCAATGCAAGTTGTCAGGTGGAAAACAACACCTCCCCTGATAACTTCATTTTGCTGAGCAGTCTCCCAGCTCAGAGCAAGGGAAATGAATGCAGCAGAGCCTGGCTGCCTGTGCTGCAGGACCCCCTGCTTCCCCACGCTGTCCCCAAAGGGGGTGAGCTGGTGGCCCCAGAAGGGAGAAGGTCGCAGGTAGAAGTAGCAGCAGTGTTGGGGCTGTCCCCAAGAACATGGGCCAGTGGGGACACTGCAGGGACTCTCTTGTCTTCAGCTGGCCCAAAGGCAGCGCTTTAACGGGGTGGCTGGGAAGAGCCGAGAGACAGAACAAGGCTGGAGGGAAAGAAATGCGACAGAGATGCGTAGCCTGGCTTGGTAGGTGCTGTTTGAGAAGGTCAGCTCCTTCACCCCAGCAGGGCCAAGGAAAGCCCTGAATTTCTTTCCCACACCTTACCTGCTTCCCACCTGGCTCTCTAGATTGAAGTAGATTTCTCTGTCTTGCTCCAAGAGCTTACAAAGCCATTAACACAGACATTTTTGTTACTATTAGATTTATTTTTGGTAGCACGTTTGCACAAATAAACATTAATTATACGAAATGCTAATAAGCTAGGCAGGGAGCAAGGCGGCGTGGCCCAAGGGTGGCACACGCCTGCGGCTGCTGGCCCTTGGCGCAAGCCTGGATGCCGCTGCCGCAGTCGAGCGGCTCCGGAGAGCTTTGTGGTGTTGGGGTTTCATGCAGGGTGCTTGATGCTTAGGGCTGTGCAGTGCCTGTGAGCCCCGGCAGGGACCACCGGGCTCTGTTTGTGGCATGAGTGTGGGTGCTGTTAGCGAGGCTGGGAGGTATGAGAGGTTTTGTAGCCGTTGAATAGCTCTTACCTGTCTCGGGGTGGGGGTAACACTGTGCACACACAGCTTGGGGTGTCACGTTGGTGTTAAGTGCAGGGAGGGAGCAGGAGTGAGTGAGAGCAGGAGCTGGGAGTGCCTGGCAGTTTATTTCTTTGGGTTTATGCACCGATACTTTGTGCATGTCAGGGTGCAATTAAGCACAAAGAGGGGGATGGGATTTTTAAAAAGCTTTAAAAAAATTACCTTCCATGAAATATTTGGGACAGGCTGGTTTTGTGGTTGGTTTTTTTTTTTTAAAAAACTGGAATAATTACTCC
>VWZZ01005544.1:214518-239343 GCA_013399095.1 Psophia crepitans
GTGCGTGGTGCGTCAAGCCTGGCCTGTGTGCGACCGCTTGGAGCTGGCACAGGCTCACGGGTGCCTTGGGTGAGCCTTTGCTCTTGCATTTTTCCCCCTTCTCCCCTAAAGTCAGCGTTGCGGCGCCTCTGGAAATGGGGGCTGAGGCTGCGTGGTGGCGTGCCTGCAGATAAGTGGCCGCCCTGACTTGGAGCAGGCCGGAGGGTGCGTTTGTCGGGGAGGTGGGCGCGGATGGCTCTGCCCGCCAGCAGCCCCGCTCTGTGATCACGCACCGTCAGGGACCATCCTCTGTGTCTTTGCTCAGTATCTGCAAATTGCTCGTTACCGAGGCCTCCGCTCCGTGAGCGGGGCCTGGGTACGGGAGCGGACAACATGAATCATGAAACCTCAATGCAGCGAGCAATTTTCATCAGAGGTTTTCACACCTTCCCTTTCCCTTCTCCTCTTTCTCTCATTTCTCCTCGGTTAGAACGGAATGGCAACAGGCCTCCTGAGCTTCGATCAGGGGCTTGCCACCACCCCTCGCCTCTCACTGGCGCGGGCAGAGCAGCTGATGGGGCTGCGGGGACGCGGCGCAGCAGCAGCGGAGCTGCAAAACTCTTCCCGGCGCTGGCGGGACCGAGGCAGAGGGCACCAGCCGTCTCCCATCCCACCCCTCCCAAATGTCACTTGCTTTTAAATGCACCGGTAGTTTAAAATAAGAATAACCTGCTCCAGGGCTTCTTAAACCGTGGAATTAAATATGGTTCTGGTCTCTAGGCAGAGTCTGACTCTTCAATTCTAAATCTGCTCAGCCAAGCGAAATATTGCAGGGGGGAAAGAAATCAATATTTCTCAGGCCCGGCACGGGGAGGAAGCTGTCTGCGCGTGGCTGCGGGCGTGCAAGCGCAGATGTGCGTGCACAGGCATGTGAGCTGGCGAGGAGGACGTGGCGTCTGCTGCGTGCGCCGCTCTGGGAGAGGCGTGGGGGTGAGTCCATCGCACTCGGGTGCGTGTCAGGGAGGCAGCTGGGTTTGCCTCCACGAGGTTCAGAGAAGGAAACACGGCGCTCCCGGTTTCATTGCATGCCGTTTGGTGGCCAGCGAGAGGCCGTGAGCTGGTGCCGCTGCGCTGTGGCTGTTCTGGTTTCTGGTACCCGGTACGTGGAGCTGAGCTGCACGGGAGACGGGAGCAATCCGGGTTTCTAGCTGAGCTAAGGACTTTTCCCCCGGGACCTCCGGGCTCTGTCATTTGGAGGATGGCGGTGGTCTGGGAACGAGTGGGGTGCCCCTGCTGGCACTATTGCATATGTCACGTGGAGAGGTGTTTCGGTGCGGTGGCAGGACCCCCACCCCAGGACTGCTCTGGACGCACCACGTGCTGCGTTGCATGGCCCATGGCAGCTGCGTACCCTGGGCACCGCTGCCCTTGCCCAGGGTCTGCCCCTTGCCTGGAGGATGTGGGCTGGGTGGGAAACGGCCCCTGGCATCCGCTCAGGGAGCATTGTTGACAATTCCCATCCTTCCCAGCAAAAAAAGGCTCGAGCTATACCCCGGGACTATAGTCCAGGGGAAGATGGAGCTGATTTTGCCAGGTCTAAGTTCTCCAGGGAGTTTCTGTCCAACCCCCCTGCCCGCTGTCCCTGCCTTGCAGTGTCCTGATGTTCTCCCTCTCTGCCGCTGCGTGTCCTCCACGGTGTGTGGTGGTGGGAGGAGGGAGCTGCGCAGCCGTGTTGGGATCAGAAGCAGAGGAGGATCTCCATCTGCAGCGGAGAGGGGAAGGACAAATGTTATTGACCTGCTCTGGCATCTGACCAAACCACAGACACTCACCCCTCCCAAAAAGCCTCTCTGATAGCTTAATTTCTTAATTGCTGTCTGTGATCAGGATGTCAGCTCTGGCTCTCCTCCAAGGTATGTCACTTCCAGCAGCCCCGGGCTCTCTACCACCTTGCTTGGTCACTACTTTCAGCTCACCTGTTTGACCAGCTGGAGAGTCTCCCATCTCCATGCAGGCCACCTCAGCTGCCCTGGGGGTGTCATGGCAAGTATCAAGGAACCTCAAAATGTTGAGGAGTGCCAGTTCAGGGCCCCAGCTCCAGCACTGTTTTGTGCCTTGGACAAAGAGCCAAACGTTGGAGCCTGACTGTGTGCTTCGAGGTCCCAGCTAGAGTCCAGCACAGCCTGTGGAGGAGATAAGCTCCTCAGATGCCTGGTGCTGGGCTTGGGATGGAGAGCTGCAGGGCAGGCCCTGGGAATGGACCCAAAGGAGAGCTGCTCTCTGTGGGGTCTGGAACTGGGCTGATGGGAATTCCTGGTGGCTCCGGACGCCCGGAGGGGCAGCGCTGTGAACACAGGCAGCAGGAGCTTGCAGGCTGGCAGCGCAGCGAGGCTCTATATCTCAATAAGCAGCACTCCAAGGCAAACCTGAAAATAAATATTTGAAGAGGAAATAGTACTCTGTCTTCTATTGTCTCTCCTCCTTTCCTCTCTCTCTTTCTGTCCCCCTACTCCTGTCTTTTACGTCTGACTGAACATGAGAGTTCATTGTTAAAGGGGTTTTGTTTTCTTGTATTTTTTCCCCTTTTTTTTTTACTCTCCCAATGAGGAAACTACACTGTGAACAATTCAGACCCGGGCAGCAGCAAGGGCTGTCTTCGTGCCAAGCTTGTCCGTGCCCAGGTAGCTGGGTGCTTGTTTTTGTTCTCTGCTGCTTAGTTTGCTCTGGTAAAACACGACTAGACAGCTGTTTTTTCTGCAGGGAGCAGAGGTACGGTGGGATCAAGCTGTCTGAAGAGTCTGCGAGCATGGTTCAGCCCAACCCTACAATAGTCTTCCTCATTCTTGGTAGCTCTGGCTTTGTGCAGGGCGAAGCAAGCAGGTCAGCGGTGCCGTGGGTGATACTGCCCCTGGTCCCTGCTGGCCTTGATGGGAAGGGTCAAAACTGGGCTGGGGGAGGCACCTGGCCTTGTGCCTCCCTGGACGAAGAGGAGTAAGGGACTGTTAAGCTGCAGATGGATGTGAAGGTGGGGGCTTGTGGCACTGCGTGCTGCTCCAAGTCAGAAAGCAGGGTGTTGAGGCAGAAGTGGGAAAATCAACCTCTCGGCTGTCACCGGCTGCTAGCTGGGTGGGTGAAGAAAGGGGAGCCCAACAGAGAAGTGGTGGACACCCTGTGCAAGCTGAGATGGGGCTGTCAGAGTTTGGAAATGGATCTTCTTGCCTGGCTGGCCTTGGAGAGAGTGACACTGCCAAAAGCAGGGATGTTGGAACCCAAGGAGGAGAGCAGGGTGGAGCAGCTCCTTACAGGCAGAGGCAGCCAACGCTCCCATTGCCAGTGTGTGGGGTTTGGGGCCGCTTTCAGAGGAGGATGTAAAGATGAGACCGTACCTAGCAGAGGCACGTGGCTTACCCAGGCTCCTCCTGGTTGTATGATCTCCCCCTCTGCCTTTGAGGATCCGTGGGCTGGGGAGGGAGCGTGGGCATCGTCTAGAGCCGCCCTCTGAGCATGAAGGGAAGTGTCAGGAGAAATCAAATGTAAAAGTGGAGGTGAAGAGTGGTAGTGAGAAGGGAATAGGGGCGAGAGGGGAAGGGAAAGGCTCCAAAGAGGAAACGAGACTGAAAAATGCAGGGGTGTTTGAGGATATCGGAGACGTCACAGGCAAGGGAGATAGTCTGGGGAAGATGTAACTTTGAGAGGAGACTTCTCAGCCTGGCTGCAAATGTTTGCTAAGCTTCTCCGCTATATTTAGCAGCCTCTGTGCCCTTTGGAGAGTTCTCCACGCAGATGGCGGAGGTGCAGCTTGCCAAATGGTGGATGCCGTGCTGCGTTGAAAGGGGGTGCCCGGTGTTCGGGGAGAGAAGTTTTAATGTCAGCTTCACCCTTTCAGCAGCGAAGCCGAACGGTTCGCTTTGCTGCCCGGTGGACAGGGCTGCCAGATGGCTAAATATTTGCTTGTAAATTAGCAATGGGAAACATGAGATGTAAAGCCCTGAATTGAAGAAACACAGGGCCTGGGTTGGACTCTTCCTCCTGCAGAGGATGGTCTCTGCAGAGTCGCGTTGGGCAGATCCATTACTGGAGCAGCACAAGGAGATCTCAAAGCAAATGAACGCGGGCGCTGCGCTGCCATCCCTTCCCCGTTCGTTGGCACAGTCACGGGCCATTACTCAGGCGTGCACAGCCTCTGGCTGTTTGCTTTAAACCAATATGCAGAGAAACACAGGTTTTTTCTCTCTAGGAAAAAAAAAAAACCCACCAAAAAACCGCTGGTGGTTCTGTATCTGTGCAGTGTCTCACTGAATGGGATATGACTGCAATGAAATTTCCAGGCACTAATGCAATAGAAGTACTGATAATTTGTGTGTGTGGGGATAGGCCATGGAACGATCCCGTGCTGCACAGCCCTGAGCAGCATCCCGTGCGCTCTTGCCCTTCCTGAGCGTGAGCCTGCCTGTGAAACAGCCTGGTGGCTCGCTTGGGGTGTCTCTGCATCGCGCCTGACCTGAGGCTCCGTGCTGGGGCAGGGAAGCCTGAGACATACCAAACGGTTGGGAAGGGAGATGGGGTGAGGAGACACAGGGACATTCACAGCGAATCTCGCCAAGCGTTAGTGCTGCCTCCTGTGGGTCCTCCCAAACCACAGGGCTGCCCAACTCCCTGCTCTCTACACGCCTCCACGCTAGAGAAATAGGGTTATTTTAAAAACAAGTAAATATTAAGATGCTGACTTCCTTTTACTTGCTGTCTGGAGTGGGCGCTTAGTGTTCCCATGTTCTCCAGTGTCCCTGTGCAGCTGGGGGCTGGCCCCTCTCCTCTCCCCCTGGTTTCTAATGAAAGCTGAGCTTCCTGTGTCTTAACTTGACTCCAGGGGCTGGGGCTTTGAGAAGCTCTACCTCTGTAATACTAGCAATAAAATCGTAAGAGCCGGCTACGCTGCTGTAAAACTTTTATTGCTACGTGAAGAGGAACAGCGAACCCTCCCTGTCGCTCCCCAGCTCTTGCTCTGTTCCCTCTCTGGGGCTCTGAGCCTTTGTGTCAGGCAGCACAGACTGCATCATCCCATTTCCCTCTGCTTCCCTCGGTCCCATCCCCGTCCTGCTTCCCTGGGGCTGCTTCCCTGGTCCGGCCTCCCTGTCCCCCACCGGCAGGTCTCCTCCTGCCCCCCATCCTTGCCCTCGCCGATGTCTCGTGACCGCCCGGCTGCGCATCGGCTCTCCGTTTGCAGCACGGTCGGAAGCAGAAGAGCTGTAATAGCTCCCCGTGTGGTTAGGCCATCCGTGCGTTTTGCGTTTCATGGCGACTAGGAGCGTCGTCTGCCTTCCCACACCACCCCTTACCGTATTTATAGATCGCGGCGGCGTTATCCGTGTGGATGCAGGTTGTGCATGACAGTTTTCTATAAATACAAATGCTCTGTAATTATCGTTAGAACTATTTAGCCCAATTCAAAGGTAGATTAAATAATGAGCGTGCGTGTGATATGCCTGTCGACATCAACAAATGGAAAGAGACATCTCTGGATGTGTATCTGGAGGTTTCCCCGGTGAAGAAACTGGGGGAGGAGAGCACGGAGGGAGCTGAGGAGCCGTGAACGTTTATTTCATAGGAGTCTGGGGGGGCACGGCCTGGCCCAGTGGGTGCTCTCTGCTCCCCAAGGCGTCTCGGGGCCGGACAAATAAGTGGTCCTGGGAGATATGGTGCCAAGGGGTGGACAAGGAGGCTCGGTGCGTGCAGAAGCCACTTGGCATTCACAGCTACCCATTGCCGTGCGTCTTCCCCCTCGGCTTTCGCTGCGCCGTGGGAGCAGCGGGAGGTAATTTCAGGCGAGGCTGCTGATGGAGAGCAATGGAGAGTACATGATAAGACTCCCCAAAGCTCCTCGGCCCCTTGTTTCGTATGGTAATTGATTTTTCTCTGATGCCGTGCATGCCCTGGTGTGCTCTCCTTCCTGCTGGCCTCGAGCTAGAACCCTCTGGGGACAGCGGCTCTCTCCCCTGTTGCGGCTGCGCTCCTGCCCCAGCCCTCTTTGTGAGAAAGGAAGAGGCAGGAGGAACACCTACCCAGGGGCAGTCCGCTGGTGCGTCCTCGCTGAGGGTGGCCGTGGCTCTGCCAGCACCCCAGCGGGGCGCAGCGAGGGGACCGAGACTGGCCTGCCTCGGAAGAGCGGTGGCACTGGCGTTTCAAGGAGAGGATGCAGACGCGGCCACCCCCGCGCGCCCAGGAGGGGCGGTTGCAAAGCCGATGGAAGGACGAGCCAGATGCCACTGGCGCTTTGAAGGCGGGAGCCTCCGCTGCCCTCTCCCCGGGTGCGGTGGGGCCCTTGCCGCCGCGCAGGCAACAGCTCCCTTAGCCGACGTGCGGCTGCGAGGTCCCAGCCCCCCGCGGCTCCGTGTCACACCGCGGGCTGCTCCCCTGCCCCGGGGACAGCCGCGCCGGGGCTGGCGAGGGAAGCGGGGCTGGGAGGAAGGGCTCCATCACGGTAACTAATAACTGTGCTGACAAATTGAATTATACCTTTTCCAGTTGCCTGCACTATTGATCAGAGAAAAGGTTTGTGTTTTTGTTAGGCTTTTTTCTTTTTTTTTTTTTTCTTTTTCCTTTTAAGTTACAGTTGCAATGTCCTGGGGGCTTATAATGAACTGAATAAGGTCAGGTTAGTAGAAGAATCAAATATGCTCTGGCAGCAGAAGCGTGGGCTTTTCCTGGTGACTGCGAGCGGAGGGGGGAGCAGCGGCGGGAGCAGCAGCGGCTCCTCGGTGCCTGGGGGGCAGTGCTGAAGAAGAGGGTGGGCTTGCGAGGTCGGCAGCGTGGGTCTGAGCAGGCAGCTGATGAAGGATGGGAGTGTGGGGTGAAACCGGACCTTGCCACACCGGGCAGCGTGCGGAGGGCTGCTTGGAAACGGGGCGATGCGGGCAGGCTGTGCGGGAGAGGCGACGCAAGCGTAATTGTGCGTGTCCTGATCCGGAGCAGCGCGGCAGGAGCTGGGGCTCACCGGGGCCCATCCGCCACCTGCCCCGGCCCATGCCAAAGCGCGCTGCCTGGGCTGCTCCAGCGGCTCCCACCCTGCCCGGGAGGGTGCCGAGGTGGGCAGGAGCGCACAGTGGGGTGCAGGGAGCCAGGGCTTGGCCGGGCGCAGCAGCAGCTCTCTCCCCCCCCTGCCTGGGGAAGCTGGTGGTGTTTGATTCTTTGCTCCAGTGCTGGGATCCCACTGTGAGCTCAATTAAAGCTGTGTTGGGGAAGAGGGAATAAATTACCCAGATGAAAAGGATGAGTAAAAAGCACGTGCAGAAAAATGCCAGCCCACCTTTGAAAGGCTTTATCGGACTCGGACACGCGTCACCTTGGCAGCAGCGAAGTCGCAGGGGAGGAGGAGCGCTCCCCGGTGTCCCACGCCTGGGCTGGGACCAGGCAGGGCTGTGGCAGGAGGAGCAGAGGGCTGAGGTATCACCGTGTCGGTGTGCCAGGCTCGGGCTGGAGGCAGGGGGCTGGGAAACCTGCCTGGAGCTGTACTCAGGTGAAGGTTTGGGATGTTGGGCCGAGGAAGGTGAGTGGCTGCAGGTTCAGCAGGTGGCTCCAGTGTCTGTCCAAGTGCCCAGCCGTCTGCCCCGCTTGCCCCCAGCCCCTTGAGCCCCCTCTCAGCGGCTTGACTTGTGCTCTCCTGTTGCTGGAAGAGGCCAGCAGCTCTGGGTAAAAGCTGCATTTGTTGCTCAGGGCCATAAACATAAAGGGAGCAGCTGCCATATGGGAGCAGTTCCCACTGCCACCAGCCCTGACACCCAGCCACCGGTCCACTGGGGCTGGCAGATAGACCCGTCACGGTGGAGAATTGCTTTGAGAGGCCAGGACTAGCGCAGGCTGGATCCGGCCCCGGCCCGTCAGCTGGACAGACCTCCTCCGAAAGGGGAATCCGAGGGCAGCGCAACGCCGTGCCCAGCTCCGCAGCCCTGGGGCTGCGCTCGGAGGGGTGACCTGGGGGCAAGGCTCAGTGAGCAGCAGAAGCAGGGACGCTCGCATCTTGTTTTTGCATAGCTCTGTTTACAAAGTCCTAGATTGAAATCTCAGCTGCCCTGGGGTGGATCTGGACAGTCTCCAGAGCTGTCTGTGTGCTGGCAGAGCTACTGCGCTCCACGCCGTGGATTTTCCCACTTTGCACACAAGCCCTCTCCCTGGTGACCCAGGAGCCCCAGGCTCTGAAAGCAAAGGCTGTGCCAGGGCTGGTTCCCAGCCTGGCTGTGCTCCCCCCGCTGCGCTGGGCCTGCTTCTCTCCTGGACTTCACTGCACAAAATGCAGCGATCACGGGCAAGGACCAGCAAACTTTGCGCTGTCATAATCTTATTGTATCGGGTCTTGGTGGAAAAACAGGCTCGGCTCCCCCGCACGGTTGTCTGTCTGACCTCCTTTCTGCCCGACTTTGTGTAAAAGTACTACCAAACGACTTTGGTAGCGAGCTGTGCCCCCTCGGCCCACCGCCGCGCGGTAGCTGGAGCTCTGGTGCGGGGTTCGGAGGTGTGTGTGCAGCGCCGTGCGTGCTTGGCGGTCTGCAGGGCTGCTTGCGTTTCCATCGCACCACCGGGAAGGTGAAGTGCTGGTCCCTTGACGGGTGCCCGTCATCCAGCACCTCAGCCTGGTTGCTCTACACCCAGCCCTGAAAGCCACAGTCACGGCAGGGGAGATGGGTTCCATCCCGCTTGGTGTCCCCAGGGCCTGCCAAGGTGTGACCAGCAGCCAGGGGACACCGTCTGGGCACGTGTCTGACACCTCTGCTCTTAAGTGCAACGTTCCTCCTCCTGCGCTGCCCTGCTTGAGAGTCCGGCCACATCGGATACAGGATTAACATTCCCAGCACAGCGTCGCTCCATCACCATTTCTATTAAACTCATTTGCTATCTAAAGGAATTCATTTTCCACTTTGTTTGCCCACAATAAAAAAAAAAAGCCCTCTGAGCTAAGGCTGAGAGGGGGGAGCACCCGAGCCGGGTGCCGGTGTCCTCTCCTTCGGGCTGCGTGCTGGGCAGAGGGAGGGCATTCCCACCCACCGTCCCTGCAGCAAGCTGCCCCCGTCTGCGTGTGCGTCCTCCTGGAAGGAGGAGCTCTCCGTCGCCCGCAGCTCCAGCACAGGGGCTAGTGCTCATTGCTTTCTCGAGCAAGTGCTGCTGTTTCACCCTGGGGGGGGAGGCTTTGTAAAATGAAATCCCTGGACTTCAGGAAACTCGCCTCCTTCCAAAAATCAGATTTCCTTGGAGTCCAGGGAAGGTAAAGACAAAATGGATTTTCTCTGCCTGCTCCTCTCCCTCCCCGTGTGCCGTGTCCTTCAGTCGATGGCTTTGGTTTGAGAACGGGATTCCTGCCCTGCCTGGGGCTCGGGGCCCGTGCGTGTGCTCGGGTGCACAAGGGAGGGAGAAACAGGGGTGCAGGGGCTGCCAGAGGGAGGAGAGAGCGTGTGTGTGTGTGTGAGCGAACCCCCACGTGTACGTGTGCATCCTCCCAAGGACCGCGGCGCTCCTGTTGACAGCCCCCCCACCCCGCCCCGTGGCTTATCGCTGGGCCTCCCCCCACGGGCACCTCCTGCTGGAAAAAGGAGCGAGATGCTCTGTAGCCCTCTGCGCCACTGCTTTCAAGGTCGGAGGCTGCTGGTAATTGATCTACAGCCTTGCTATAAATCTCGTGCCGAGGGGAGCCTTCCCCGCTGGCTCTCGACAGCAGCATCCATCCTGTACAGCTCGGCCAGCCCGGCTGCCAGCAAGGGGGACTTTAATCACTCCCTGCCTCTGCTGGGCGGCATTCGGGTCTGCAATGGCCTTGCTGGGTCCCAGCTCTGCCGCCTACCCCGTGCTGCTGTGGCTGCCTTTACAGGCGGTTCCTCCTGGGGTCAGCTAGCCCCTGCCGTGGGCTGCCGGCATGGGGCAGGAGGGCATGAGTGACTGCCATGGGGCCTGCTGCTGGGGCCAAGCGGTTGGTCCTGGTGGGTTTGGGATCTTCAGCATGGCCTTGGGTGTCCCACAGGACCCGGTGTTTAGGGTAATCTCCCGGCAGATGGGAAACCTGGCTCCAGGGCAGGCAGAGGAAGAGCTGGAGTTGGCACCCACCATCCCAGGGAGCCTGTGGAGCCATGTGTCCTGGGGGAGAAGGAGGGCAGAGGTGGTGGCCATCAGCTGCGGGGCTCACTGCTGGGCCACCCTCCTCACCTGGTGTCCACCAAGGCCCAGACCTGAGCAGTTGGGTGCCAGGTGGGTCTTGGCTGCGATTCCTCTGCCCGATCAACTGCCGTGGTCAGAGCAATCGAGTCTGGTGGTGTCAGCACAGGAGCTTGCTGGGTGTAGTTTGCAAATGGAACTGGAGCGCCTGCAAAGCGACAGCTCTTCGGAACAGCAAAACGTTTCCCTTCGTAATAATCGTTTGCAATTAAACAGCAGCTCTGTTAGCGATCACAGGAGCTCTCGGCGCTGGAGCGGGTGCTGACTCCGAGCCCTCCTCAGCCGTGCTGTGAGCAAAGCTCTGTTCTCCCGGTCCCTTCCCGTGGGATGAGCGCTGCCTTCACGCCCAACCACCCGCCCCATCCCACGGAGCAAAGGCATATCCTGCTCCATCTGGAGAGAAACCAGGCTCCCTCCCACAAATCCTTTCTCTGAATCACTGGTACTAATGGAGAAGAGAAGTAATCAAGTCAGTTTAACCCCCCTGCTACCTGTGCCTTGCACTGCGAAGCCTGCTAATGAGCAAGCTCAGGTTGTGCTAATTACTCTAACCCTGGCAGGCCAGATGAGAGCACCAGGAGTTAACTAATACTCAATTAACCCCTGGTTGCTTGTGCTGATTTCCCCTGTTTCCAGCAGCCATCAGAAAGTCAACACGTAAATAGCGACAGGCAGGAGGCAGATACATCCCCGGTGCGGCACGGGAGCTGCACAGCCCACCCACGCGAGGCACCCGAGCCCACGCTGCTGAGCCCTTTTGGCATTCTCGCCCGGTGGCTTGGGGCACCTTGGAGACCCTCTTTGAGTCAGCAGAGCTAGGTCCCGGCTGCCTCTCCATCCCTTGATGCCCTCAGCCCTGGAAGCACCAGCGCGGCCAGACGGATTGATGGATGGATGGGTGGATGGATGGGTGGGTGCAGGGAGCTCCCAGCACCACGCAAGGGGCCAGAGCAGGCGGGAATGAGAAACCAGGAGGGGTTGAGGTGGTCGGGAGGAGCTTTTCATGGTGTTGTTCCTCATGCCTGCAGACCTGCTGGCTTCTGAGACACCTTGGCCGCGGGCTGGGATGCACGGGAGCTGGGGCTGCCCCAGCCGCTCAGCACCCCACAGCTCCTGCCGATGCGCTGAGCTGCGGCCCAGAATTTGCCCTGCAGTTGCTATGGTGACGTTGCCATTTCCTACCTCGCCAGGGGGAAAAAAAAAGCCTCCAAACATTTAATTCTACAGCCCACCTGGGAGCCTTTTAAACTCCCCATTCGGTGTTTGACATGTAATAATTTTTCTGCTTTTAAGATTATCCTAAAATGCTCGTTCTCTTTCTCTCTCTCAAAATCTCAGCAGTGGAGCCTCAGAAAGAAATCAGCATAAAAAATACCAATACAAGTTTCAAATGCCAATTTGTCACCGTCACCAGGAACAGGCGGTGACAGGCACCGGGGAAGGGGACGCGAGGGACGGTGCAGCCGCTGCCGGCCGGCTCCCGTGGGAGCTGCCACCATGGAGGGCTGGGCAGGGGGCAGGTACTGGGGCTGAGTGAGAGACGGAGGGGGGGCGATGGGCTGGGTGGTGATTTAAGGGAAAATAGTGAGAAAGGGAGGAATTTGGGGAGGAGAGCTCATCCTGGTTGGTGGCAAGGAGGGCTTTGGTCTGCCGCCCCATAGACACAGCGATGGCATTGCTCAAGAGAAGAGACTCCTCGGTGGTGTAGGCATCAACGCAAAAATAGGATGAACTCTTCCTAAAGAAACCAAATTAAGACTTGGCTCAGTTCCCCCAGCCTGGGGACCTGGGGTCCCCCATCCCTCCCCGGGTTTCCCTGACGGTGCAGGGGAGCAGAACCCAGCTCCACTTCACAGCCTTGACGTGCCAATAAATAGAGTCACAACTGTCAGGTGCCGGGTGCTGCGGTGACAAGAGGCACTTGGGTACCAGCAGTGGGACACCATCATATGGCTGTTTCTGCCGGGGTATCTGCACACCTTACCAAGCAGATGGTCCGCTCCAGAGCACTGGGATGCAGCAAGCCTGTGGAGCAATTTAATCTCCAGAAATAATTTAATATGGCTTCCTCCAGAGTATGGTGGTTGGATATTCTTTTTTTTTTCTGGCCAGCCATAGAATAATTTAATCCTGCCTTCTGTGTGAAGGTCTATTTTGAGCTTGCCACCTGCAGAGTGTTTTAATCCCACAACTCGCAAGGTAATTCAATCCTCTCCCTTGGTGAGTAATTTAATCCTCTATTTCCAGGGTAATTTAATCCCCTCCCTGGGGAATAATGGAATAATTTGATCCTCCATTTCCAGAATAATACGATCCTCTCTACCTGGGAAACTCAATACTTTAACCAGCCACCTGCGAGGCGGTGCGCACGCCTGCCTGCAGGCACTGCCGTCGCTGCGAAGCGGCCCCCGCCTGCGGGGTTGGCCGCTCGCCGCCTCAATCCAGCCCTGCGCCGCCTGGGGTGATCCAGGCAGGCTCAGAATGGGCAAAACCTTTCAGCGCTGCCTGGCCTTGGGGCTTTGGAGCCCGGATGTGTGTGACTGCTTCCTTGAAATTCCCACGGTGGTTAAAGCAGGGCAGCCTTCGTCCCCCTCCGTGGGGCTGCTGGCGTGGGGGTGGGCTCTTGCGGGCTCGTTTCGGCGCTGTGTGGGGCGGCTCGGTTCTACCTGTAGGCAGATAGATCTATAGATGTAAAAGGATTGTCTTCCCATCTATCTGGAGGGGCAGCGCCGTGACCCCTCGCCTCGCGTCACCTCCAGCAGGACGCGCTTGCGGGGAACCAGCTACCAAAAAGGCTGAACCCTGGGTGCCACCCAGCCAGGACCCCCCTTCACTGGGGGTCTACAAACAAAGTCCCAGCATCTTGGTCTGCTGCCCAGGGGCTGGGAGCACGGCGAGGCTGTGGGGACCACCCACTCCCGGAGCTGAGCGTCCCTGTCCTGCTGTGGCACCCTGGACACACGCGTTGCCTCTGTCCGCGCTGTCACCCTCTCTCGGGGCCTCTGGGCACGTCACGTACCTTCTCCCAGCGCGGAAATCCACCCTGAAAGCAGCAGAGGCTCCCTGTTGGGCTGCATGAAAGAGACATTCGCAGCAGGAGTCTGGCTGTTTTACACCTCTTCCCCCTCAGTTCTGCTATAGCAAAGGCTCATGGTTAATAGGAGAAAGAGGGTTGCTTTAGCTGAGATGTTAAAAAGAGAGGGAGAAATACCAGTAATGATAGTGTCCGTTTCCATGCAGAGGAGGATCTGTGGAGTATTTGGAACAGAAATATTTCCCTGCCCCTCTGAAGACTGCAGCAGTCTGTGCTCAGGAGAGGGATTCGCGCACTAAAAAGGAAATAACACCCTGAAAAAGGCCGTGGAAGAGGAGAAAGAGGGGGAGGTGAGGCAGTGGGGCAGGAGGAGAGGCCTGGCGGAGGGGGGAAGCGCTGAAGGACCCCATCGCCCCGTGGGACCTGTTTGCACAGGGGCGTCTGCCCTGCGTCACCCGTCACATCCCCAGGGAAAAGTTATGAGGCTGAGGCAATTATTGTTATTATTGTTTAATCCCGCTGTCAAGTTAGTGCTTAAGTCTTTCAGAAGCCAAAGGAGAGGCAAGTGCTTTGGCGGACCAGAGCCAACTTCCATCCCTCCCTGTCCGCAGCTCCCGTCTGCACTGCGTTGGAAATAGCTCCCCGCTGCCCCCAGCCTGCTGCAGCCCCCCAGGACCACCCAGTCACCCACCAGGGCTCTCGGCGGCCTCCAGCCGGGGCTGCGCTGCGCTGAGAGGTGCCAATGGTAATTGTCTTTCCTAGGGACAGAAAATTCAGACAATAATCTGTGCCTGGGCTAAACAGAAATCATTGCTGCCTCCGCTGCGTGCCTTATGTGCCCCAGTCCCTCCTGGGACTGCTAAAATTCTGCTTTTAAAACTCTGCTTTATACAAAGGGCTGTCCTGGATATGTCAGCTCGCATTCTGACCTGATATATTAGACAAATAATTCTTTATGTGCAAAGCGTTCCCAAGTACCTGCAGGCCAGAGGGAGGAGAGGGGCCTGAATATCTTTAAAAATCCCATTTAAAATGTCTCCACTTCAAAGTCTCTTCTGCAAATTCCGCTCCGTGCCGTGTCTCCTGCCCAAAAGTCAGCTCTGCCGGCCGTCTCTGGGTCCCACGGAACGCCCCGTCAGCCCGCGCGCCCGCTGCGGGTGGCCGTGCCCTGCCCTTCGGCCGGGGAAGCGGGGGGCTGCGCTGGCTGCCGTGTATCTGCCAGACGTTGTAGTCTTGTATCAGGGTGGGGAGAGAGAGCAGGAGAGAAATAGCTCCCTTTGCTCCTCGAAATGTGAGCTGCTCTGTTTAACTAGTCTTGGTGTTCGCTCACCTCTCTTCCCCTCTAATGAGTCGGGTTTTGTTCTCCCATATCACGTCTGACTGCACATCGCGGGTAATTGACGGACAGGACCCGGCCTCTGAAAGCTATCAGCGTAGCCGCTGTGAAACCACACGTCCAAATATGTTTATCTTCCCAGCTTCTCGGGCCCGAGTGCTCTTCGGACACGGATTTCCGTACTTCAAGGAGGAGAGCAAATTTCCTTCAAAATGTCAGCATAGAAATGAGAGATAAAAGGAAAGACACCGGGGCTGCTTAAACTTGGCATTCACAGCGAAGCGGGGCAGCTTGGCTGGCAGGGAGGGAGCCAGCGCGCGGCCGTAGCCGAGCCTTGTTTCGGAGGGGGAGTGGGCTGCGGGTGCCTCGGGGGGCTGCGTGCTGCCGCGGTGGGGTGAGGAGGCTGATGCCACCCCAGGATGCTGCCCCGTGCCAGGTAGACCTCCCGTGGTGGCGTTGGGTGTGCAAATCACCCGCTCTTCTCAGCGTGTTTTCCCCAGGGAAACTGACCTCAACAGGTTGGGGTCTGGGGGTCTTCTCCCGCTGTGAGCTGACCCTCGGGCGTTCGGCACGGGCGAGTCCCTGGGGTGCCACCGCCGCGTCTGCCCCAGCCTTGAGGGAGGTCTCATGCGCCCCACATTGCCGCGACATGCGGGGAAGCAGCCGCGGGCGCTGCTGAGCTGCTTTGCTCTGCCAGCAGCGGGACGAGGCTGTCCCACCCGCAGCGGCCCCGTGGCAAAGGGCTCGGGCCGTGCTGGCACACCCTGCCGGCGCTCGGCGTGGCTCTCGAGTGCTCTCTGAGTGATTCTCAAGTGCAGGAATTACTCTCCACACAAGCACCTCTCCAAGGCTCGCGCAGTGGCAGCAGATGTTAGGTATTTCTCCTCCGTCCCTCCCCGAGCGCTGGGCATGGGAGGGCAGCGGGTGAGCTGCGAGGACGCGGGAGGACTCCTCAGACAGCCAGGAGGACAGAGCCGTCCGGACGGACCCCGGTGGGGCTGCCCATGACCACGATGGGGTAATTTCAGCGAAACAGCGAGCGCTCCTCCCTCGCAGACGGAACAGCCGCAGCGCGCTCCCTGTGCGCCGCTGATTGACGGCAAAGACGCACGACCGCACGCCTTGTTTTCAGCGATCTCGGTATTTGGGTTGGCAGAGCCTGGCTCACGCTAACGACAGGAGCTGCCTCTCACTGTCAGCAGCAGCTCTGCCGTCGCGGAGCCTTTGCACGCCCCCCTCTTCCCCGGAGCCGGTGACGGCTCCGGCAGCCCCTGCTCCNNNGGCACTGGTGGAGCCTGCTCCCTGTCCTCTTGCAAGCACGCGTTTTGCTCCTCTGTCGACGTAGCCGTGATGCTCACCGTGCCCTGGCCTTCATCCCTTCCCTGCTGTCCTGGGAGGCTCTTTGTGCACCGGCACCAAAGCTTAGTCGGCTTCAAAACTGCGCTCTGGAAGTCAGAGCTGAGCGTCTGTCTTAAATACTGATGGTGGGTTAAGGGAGGAGCCCCTGTGGGTTTGGCGCCGGAGCTCCTGGGGGGCGATGTGATTTGCATGAAGCAGAAGCTGGGAGTATGGGCTGAGAGGGGTCCCTCGGGCTCTGGCATCGCTCAGTCTCCTTTTCCCGAGGAGCTCTGCGGAATGGGGACGAACCGCAGGAGGGGACGGCAGGTCCAAGGCAGGCTGCGGGTGGCAGCAGGGCCAGCGTGCCAGGGCCCGGGGTGCTGGGGCTGGGGGAGCCCCGCTCCCAGCAGCGCTGCTCGGCCCGTCGGCCGCAGCCTGACTGCCCTGCTCGCACGCCCAGAAGCTGTCCAGGAGCTCTGAGGCTGCACTGGCTATGGCCACAACCCCTGGGACAGGGTTTCTTGGCCAGGTTCCTGCTACATTTGTACCAGAGCCCCATTTGATCCATTTCCAGTTGGAACATGGGTGCTGGACACGAGCTGGACCTACAGAGCTGCAGCCGCTCTTCCACCCCATGCGAGGAGCCCAGGGACCTGCCTCACCTCCTGGATTCGCAGCCACGATGTCCGTCCCTCGCCGTGCCCGGTGCTCCCGTTGCGCTGTCACCAGGAGGCTCCTAGCACGGGGCCGGCCAGCCCGCTGCCTGCCAGCAGGACTCGGGCTTCGCCAGCCGCTGCCGTGCAGGGACCTGACAGCGGCGCAGCGCGAGAGGCTTGTGCCTCTGCCTCGGGGTGACAGATGCTGCCGTGGCACTGCAAAGCTTTCAGGCTCAGCCTCAGAGAGGTTGGGAGCATAAGAAGCTCTTGCCTGGCATTGCCGGGGAAGGGAGGTGAGGAGGATGAGCCGGAGCACGGGGGCACGCGGGGACACGGGCTTGGGAGCGCGCGAGGGCTGCGCGCGGTGGGTGAGCCCGGTCGGTGCAGGAGAGGAGGCACGGACCCTGTGTGCGCCTCTGTGTGTGTGCAAAGCTCGTGTGTTCATTGCATTTGACTTACGATGCGTCTGTGTAACAGAACCACCTCTGAGGATCCCCCCCCCAGTGACAGCAAATAATAATGAGACATCTGTAGATGCTTCATGACTCAAGTGAGAGCTTGGTTGCCAAGCGCCTTCTTTCCTACAAGCACTAAAAAAATCAGCAGGGAGTTTTGCAGCCCCAAATCCAGCTGCTGGGCCATTCGCAGCTCGCTGGCACAGTATTGGGTCTGGTCGCTTGGGCTCCAAAGCCCAGGGCCGCCGGAGGAAACCTTGAGCCACCCTGAGACCTGTCAGTAGCCCTGATGCACCTTTTGTCCTGTGACCAGAAGTGCACCAAACCCACACCTTTTCAACAGGAAAAGGGAAGCATTTGGGATACCCAGAAATAGACTTTTGGAAGTGTTTCTGCAGAAGTGAGGACAAGCCCCGGTTCATCCCGCTCCCGTCCCCCCGGATCCCAGGAAGCCCCTTTTGCTGCCAGAGAAGCTCTGGCGTGTGGAGCCTTTCCCCCTGGGATGGTGCGTGCCCTCCTCTCTGGCAAACGCGTTCACCACAGCGTGAGGCACAAACTTGCCTTCTCCGCGTGCGACTTTGGGCTGCACTGTGGGTTAAAGGATTTGTCTTTCTCCTTTATCCAGCAGGTGGGTCTCTGGCGGCCGTTTCAATACCGTTCCTCGCCCGGGCTCTGGGACGCCTGCGCTGAGGTTCTCAGTAAACTCAATTACGCCGTGGTAATAGCATGGTATTGACTCAGGAGCCTCGGCTGCGCAGGACTGTTGCCGTTTATTAGTTGTTTAATTATATGGCACATCAGGCCAAAATAATGTCATTAGCTAATTAGCCCATGTTGGGGTTTTTTGTAATTTTTCTTAAATGAATGTTAACACCAGTGAAAGGTGCCAGCTGGCAGCCCAGGAGATCGAGCTCCTTTTATGTGCAGAGCGGGTCAAGATTGGCCCCAGCCCAGACGCTCCCCCACCCCGTGCCGCGGGCACAGGTCCCCTGCCACCTTCGGGGAGCCGTGCCGGGGGACGAGACATCCCCACCCAGCCTCTTCGCAGGGTTTGGGTGAGCTGCTGTAACGGCACCTTCTCGTTATGGCCCAGCTCCGGTCCCAACAAGACTGGGCGCCCCAGCACCCGCCAAAGAGCCTCCCGTGGGCACGGCGGGGCCGAGCCCACGTCCGGGGTCCTGGGCTTGCGCAGGATTTATTCGACAGCAGCGCTTGTAGCATTTGAGGAGCAGTACTGTGGCAGCAGGGAGGCACAGCTCTCCAGGGCTGCCATGCGGCTCGCCCCGCACAGTGACCACGCGCTGCTGGAGCCCGCCCGTGAGTCACGGCCCCCTTGTTCGACACCGGCACGATTACGCACCGCTGAATACGCAGCGAAATGGAAATAGGTGTTCCAATGCCAGCGGCATGTACTACATTTATAACCCACCAGAGGGGGTGACAGCAGCACAACCGTAGGTCTAAACCTTTTATTACACGCCCGGCGCTGCTCACGCTGCCCGTTTCGTCCAGGAATTAACCAAATTACTCAGCGACGCTTTTGTTCTCCTCTGCGCCAGGGGCTGAGCGCGGTGTGCGTGCGCGGGGCTGCGGGGCCCGAGCCCGTGAGCCCTGTGCAGGGGGCACTGCCAGCGCTTCTGTGACTCGCCTGCACGCACGGCATCCCCGTGCGCCCGCCGAGACCCCGGCGGAGCTGCCTGCCTTCCCGGACCGCAGCGCGGGAGCTGACGGACTGGGACCGTGTGCCGGGGGTCAGTCTGCATGGGATGGGCTCCCCGCTTCACCTTGGTGTAGGGACACGAAGGAGCAACATCCCGGTGGTCACCCGGAGGTGGGCGCGGGCTGCTGACGTGGAGAAGGGGGGCGTAGGTCCTGTGGGATCGGGATCCCACAGACAGCTTTAGCTCGCTCTCGGTGGCTTCTGTGGCTCTTCTCGGGAGGAGGCAGCACCGCCGTGCGGGAGACGCTCCAGGCAGGACGCTGCAGGCCTTCCATCAGCCGTGTCTTTATAATGAGCGAGTCTTGGCTGCTCTATCACAACAGCACCAAAGATTTCCAGCGCGACGGCTGCTGACTTATGGAGGTCCTTCAGCTGGCTGCTTCAGGCCTGCAATTTCCAAAGTGTTCCCGTTGTCCCTGCAAGCTTCTCACCATTATTTAACCCAAAGAGATCAGCTCTGGGCTTCACAAAATGCATTTGCTGCTCCTAAAGATTTCTTAACATCTTTCGACCTGGATTGGGTCTGTTCCAAGCCCTGAAAAATTGCAGGCCCCTGCAGATGCTTTCTTGTCCTTGAAGACAAGTGCTGCAGGCTTGAGAAACTCCCTGGGGAGCCCACGCACTTTTGAGAGGTTCAAGAGTCCATAGCAAATAACTCCAAAATTAACCATGCAGTCCTCCCCCAAGTCCTCGAAGGCATTAGTTCAGATGAATAAAATAAATTTGGAGTTAATAGACCACACTGAATTTAAAATATTACACTCCAGAAAAAAAAAAAAAAAAGGGATGCGGGGAGGATACAAGACTTTTCCAAGAGTGAGAAACTCCCCATTTTTCAAACCTTATCTCCCCGGTGCCTTAGCTGGTTAATTGAAGACTCTCTTGAATAATTATTTTCCAGCATAGAGAACTCTTTGGTGGACAGATATTTTTTTAAAATACTTTTTAAAGAAGCACTAGGGAGAAACAAAATTAGTCTTTTAAGGGGAATGAGTTACCTCCTTAAGCCGGACATTGCTCCTGTGGTTCCAGAGTACTGCTGCAAGACAGCCACCCATTCTCCCGTGCTCTGCCGCTCGCCTTAATGACTCTCCCAGGATTTGATGTAATGGTTTACATAACCTTTCCGAAGCATCCTGAATTCTGAGGCATCCAGCACTTACATGTGACATGGAGTCAACTCTGAAGTGCTTTGCAGCTGGGTGACGCTGCTTGGGGCCAGCCGATGCGACGGGTGAAAAGTTTCACTTACCAAGCTCAAGTGCTCATAACTTTTTAGCGGCTGGCAGAAATCTCAGGGTTTCCGACCCCGAGCCAGGGGGTGTGTTTGCCTCCCCGTGCCACCCGCGGATGCGTGTGGCACCCGGCTTGATCCAGAGCAGCAACTATGTACTTGGATTCGCTTCGCAAGGCTGCGCGTGGCTTCTCCGTGGGTACCTGCCTCCGAGCCCGCCGGCTGGATGACATTTATAGTCAGCGGGGAGAAAAAAGGCACGTCCAGGCACAATTCATCTGACCTTTCTCAGGCAACCACCTTAGAAAGAGATTAATCCTGCCCCTGAGAGGCCTTTTCTCTCCATTAGCGATACGGCAGTTCATCCGGCTCCTTCGCGGACGCGGGCCGCGTGCGGGCAGGCGCATCCCCTCCGGCTCCCTCTGGGGCTGTAGGGTTTAGGTACCTGCGTGCCCCGTGCGCGGCCCTCGGCTTGCACGCGAGGGGAGACGCCGTGCTCCTTCCCGGGGCACCGTGCAGAGCGCGGGAGACGGGCAGCCCCGGCTCCCCAGCGCCCTCCCAGCACCCATCCTGCCTCTCCAGCACCCTCCCAGCACGCTCCCCGGCTGGGGCTCTGGCACGTGGCGTTCGCCAGCCTAACCAAAGGCACAAGCCGAGAGGGCAGGGATAAAGATAGCTGTTTTCTGATATCTGAGGCTGATTCTGCAGCCTGAAAAATCCTGCAGTCATTTCTGGTGTTGATTCTATATGTAAATCTGTATCTATAATAGTCTCCCTCATATATGTCTGTGTATATATACGCGCGCGCACGTAGATGTGTGTGTATCTAACATATGTGCTCCCAACCCACACAACACATGCGGCTCTGAAAGCTGCCGGAGCGTGCGCATTTCTCAACCCTGTCCTGCGTGGCACCCACGGAGCGGAGCAGGGTGACGCACCCGCCTGCGCCGGCCTCTCCGCTCGCCCCGACGTGGCACCAACCCTCTCTTACCCTTCCAGCTGGGAGTTTTGAGCACTGCTCCCCCTGGAAGGCGTGCGGTGTGCTGGCACCCTCCCGCGCTCCCCAGGGCGCTCGGGGTTTGGGGTTTTGCTGGGATGGACAAGGCTTTTGAGGAGCCTCGCCTTGTACTGGGCTCCCGGTGCTTCTCCATGGTTCATTCACTGGTTTGTGCGTCTTGATAAATCAGGCTGGCCTTCAAAATCACTTGGAGAAGGGGCTTTCAGGCAGCAGCGTTGTCCCTTTGCCTCGCTGTGAGACCCAGGCTGCAGAGCGTCCCCAGGCCAGTTTCCAGCACCGGCACAAGTGTCCATGGCAGTGATGGTGGCAGTGGGGCGCGCTGGCGTTGCCCGAGCACGGAGCTCCAGCTCTGCAGGCTCTCTGGGGTGGCAGCGGCTGCACGACCCTCAAATCCCACCGCAGTCAGAGGTGCAGCCTGGCCCTCCTCCCCGTCTCTAGAAAGGTCATGGTGTCTCCCAGCCTCTTCTCTTCGCCGGCCGGGGTCCGTACATCAGCGGCCCCGTCGCTGTAGCGCCGCTAGCGGTAGCATGGCCAACCACCGTTAAGCAGCATGATTCAACTTTGTAATTTCCAGCAGCAGCACGTTCAGAAACAGTCTGGAGGAGCCGGCCTGGCGGAGGCAGGCGTCTGCGGGGGCCGCGGGGGTGGGCAGGGGGAGCGCACACCCCTGACGAGCTGGGCTCTCCGCTGGCCGTGAACTGAGCGCGTCCTGCGGAAGCGTGAGAAGCCAAGCGGGGAGGGGCGGAGAGGGCAGGTCCGCGGAAACCGCAGGTGCAGAGCTGAGGAAGAGCCTTTCCTTAAGAGAGCTGTTGGCGTTGACGACATTAGTCGTGTCACTGGTGGAGAAATTCAATCACTTCCAATGAGGGGAAAAATAATTGTCTTTCGAGGTACAGTAGGTTGTTGTCATTTTCCTATGACACACTCCATCAACTTTCAATTTCTAGCACAAAAGCCCTTCGTTCTTGCTCGGGCCTCTCTGATCCGTTGCGGTGAGTGCTCATGGCAGGCACGGCATGGGCTGGGCTGGGCGAGTCGGCCGGGAGGGGAAACACCCGCAGTGAGAGCATCACCCAGAGCCCGCTGGGGTGGGGAGGGTGCCAGAGGGGGGAACCAGCCCCAGTCGGGGAAATATCTCATCTCCCTGAGCCCTGGGTTCTGGAAAACCAGGAAAAGAAGGGGCTCACGTGGTTTGGGTGGAGGGGTTTGGGTGGAGGGGTTTGGGGTGACCTCTGGCACTGGCGCCCCAGGCAGGTGGGGCACAGAGAGGCTCAGACCCTCTGGGCTGGAGGATGCGGGTCTGGCTCCGTCGTCCCCTCCGGTATCGGTGGTGGTAGGGAGGGCAGGGGAGAGGAGAGGGAGGGCAGACGCGCGCAGCGTGACTCAGGGCAGAGGTGTGCATGTGGGAGAGCCAGAGCTCGGGACGAAACACTTCTCTGCCACGGGGTGAAATAAGGGGTGATCAGCCACGTATCCCGGCATCCCAGCCACCGAGCCTTCTCCTCAGGCGCTTGGAGAGGAAGTGTATATTTAAAAATACTGCTCTAACAGAGAGAGGTAATGATGTGTTTCGAGGCCGAGATGGTATCACTCATAAAGCCCGTGCTGCTTAATTATATCGGCACCGCTTAGGAGAGGAACGGTTTCCCAGGGAGGTTCTGGTTTGTTTTCCCTCCGTCCCGCTGTACCTCCCCGTGGCTCCAGCTGTTTGTCAGGCTCTTCGGCATCTCCGTCTCCAGCCACAGCCTGAGGCTGGCTGCCAGCCCCGGGGAGCGGCGGGCTGTCGCTGTCACCGAGTGCCAGCCTCCCAGAGAGGCCCCAGGGGCTCGGGGCGAGCAGCACCGTGGCGCTGAGGTGGTGCCACCCGATTCTGACCCAGGGTGGGCTAACAGGGGCGAGCTGTGGGCTGATGCCCCGTGTCAAGACTAGTTGACCCTACTTCCCTGCTGTCCTGAGCCACCAACCGTGCATCCAGCATTCTCATGGCCTGCGGCTCCTCCCTCCAGAGAGCCTTTCCCGCTGCTTTCAGCCAGCCTGGCCTCGTGGTGCTTTCCTGTCGCCTGTCAGATCGATGCTGACGTTGGTTGGGTAGGAGCAGAGGGGTGGGAGGTTAGGGAGGCAAAATGGTGCCCTGCTTTGCTTTTCTTTTCTTCTTTTTTTTTTTTTGCATTCATAAGACATTTCAAGTGACACACGCAGACGATAACCTATCGCTCAGCTTGAGTACAGTGTGAATGGTTTAAAAATACGCTGCTGAACTTTCCACCCCTGTTCACACAGAGGCACCATCCCTTTGGGGTCTGCACTCTGGCAAGAACAAGCAAGGAGTTAAGCAGCTCGGCAGGGCGAGCTATTTATGGATGTTGCGAGCTCCCCGCTCTTCCCCGGTACCCCAGTCAATCCGTTAATTATCTGCAGTTGTTTCATGCTGTGTCTCACCGCACGCTCTCTGGGGGAAACCGCTGGGGCTCTGCCAGTCGATGGGAGGGAGGTGGGAAGGGGGAAGGCTCTGCCACATGTGCTGACACAGCCTAGGAGAATAAGGGGCGCTGCGAGGTTGCTTATCTGGGGGCTCTGAGGGCTGCAGCGAGCCCAGGGCGTGACCGTGGGACCCTCTGGGACAAGGAAGCAAACCTTACCAGTGCAACACCCCCAGCGGGAGGTGCCTGCGGGAGAGGATGTCGGAACAGAAGGTGGGAAGAGAATTCCCCCACCCCTGGGTTCGTTCCCCTGCATTCCCAAGCCCTCCCTGTGAAACGCAGCCCAGAAACTGCAAAGCATAACACGTGAGAGGGAAGAAGGCAGGAGGGACCACATAGCTTGCCAGCCTCTGACGCTGCTGCCCTCCAGACAGCACTGTTTCTCTACAGCGCTGCCAGTTTGGGGGAAGAGAGCAGCTCTTGCCAGGACTCTGCGCCTCTTGTTCCCCTGGCAAGCCCACCCAGCTGCGGGCTTGTTCCAGGGTAACATGAAAGCAACCCCTTCCACCTCCCTCAGCCCCCTGTGAAGATGCTGCTCCAGCATCGTAAGAATTCTAGTTAATCCACTAATAGTCTTTGAGTAAGCCGGCCAAACGAGAAAAGAGATGAGAATAATCTCCAGCGCCTGGAGCTGCATCGCTGTGAATGAAACCAGATCTTCAAATAGCCTCCGTACAACAGCCTGCACCCCAACTCCCCCAGCAGTTCACGCCCCGACACCCGCTGCCAGCACCTCTTCTGGCCCTTTTGAACGGCGACAGGATGTTCTGGGGAAGGCCAGCGAGGACCAGCACCCCGTGTCCCCTCCACGCTGCAGGGAAAATGGGTGCTGAGGGGGGGTTGGAGGGGGCAAGCACCAGCAGGTGGGCTGATGGACTCAATGCAGGTCCATTTGAGCTCAGGATCCAGTAGCCCCCCAAGGCTGGCCTCTGCAGTCAGTGCTGTCGGACTGGTAAGAGCTGGGGGCAGTTGCTGGTTACACTGGTCTCAGATAAGTTGCTCATGGGAACGGGAGATTCCCAGGTTCAGATTTTTGTGTGGATCTAGTACCAGGTGTGTGGGGCTGTTGTCTTCCCTACCTGTATCTACCCTCCTGTCTCCTTCTTCCTCCAACCCACTGCCTTGTACTTCCCTTCTGGCTTATCCTGGCCGGCCCCAGGGATCCTGGGGGACGCCGGGGTCCCTCTCCCCATGTGAGCTCTGGCCCAGCTCTGCACAGGGATGGGAGGGATGGCTTCTGGGCTCCTCACCTCCGCCCCACACTCTCCCCATCCACCTTGAGGGCACATTACACCCCTGCGAATGCTGCTCAGATCCAAGAGCTTCTACAGACACACACACACACACGTCCACGTGGGTGAATTACCTGGCCTGCGCC